>SIJG01000129.1:0-58527 GCA_023374025.1 Heterodera schachtii
GGGAAAATGAGTTTTTTTGTTTGATGGAATTTTGTCATTTTGAAGCGCAAACCGTCAGCAAAATTTGGAGGTTTTCTGTGTTCAGTGTGGCCTCACTTTGTTTGAGTGTCTCCGCGTAAAGCTCGGCCAAGTCAATTGCGCTTGTGTATTCTTTTGCTTAACAAAGAACGGGACAATCGCTGATGACATCCCTTAGGGTTTTTTGAGGATTTACCTTCACACAATATCCGAACGGTGGACTGGATTTGCTCAAGCAATTCGGTAAATCTCCGTTCCGCGCTGAGTCGCGCGTGAACCGTCCGCAGAATTTGATGCGCTTCATAAAACTGTTTAGAATTTAAAGCCGCACTCAGCCGTTGCTGTAATTTAGCGACCTGAAAAAGAGCAAAATAAAAATAAGAATCGCATCCATTTTGTAGAAACTGACCTTACTCATTTCGTGCAGCAAAAATGAGAAAAAATTGGAATTTAAAAAAACAAAGATTTAAAATGAAATAAAAATTTTCTGCCTGACGGATCAAAATAAAGAAAATATATTTAAAAAATGTCATCAATTAATTATAAAAAGTATTCAATCGCAGTGAGACCAAACAACAAAAAGTGTGTGCAAAACAAATAAAAATGATCGAAACGGACAGCACAAACACTCCAACGATTCAATGGATTTATCCGCTTTCAGCCTTGGAATTGCATTCCGCCACCACCACCGCCTCCCCTACCACCGCGTCCAAATCCGCCACGGCCTCGTCCGCCGCCCCGACCACCACCACGAAAAGCACTGCCGCGTCCGCGAGGCGCACCGCCCTGTCCCATGCCTTGGGCACCGCGTTGCGCACGACCGATGTTCTACAGGCGGAGAATGAGAGAGGAGATAATAAATATTAATTTTAATATTCGGGGGATATTCAGGACTCAGAAACTAATAAATGATTAGAAATATACAGCAGTCACTTTTTCCTTTTTATGTATAAATTCGTGGAATTTTTGAGAAAATCGTTAAGAGCAGACCATAAATATAAAAAAAATGAATTTTAAGTCGAATAATCAAAAAAGACAATCTTTGTACACCCTAACAATAAATTAAAAGCAAAATAACCCGTCACTAATTTACTTACTTTAAACATCGGAGCGTTCTTAAGCATATCCGGAAGGACCAAAAAACGGATCTGTGAGCCTCGTATAAACACATTATCCAATGTTTGAGTGCGACCATCGCGAAGAGTTACCTTGAAAACAGACGTTCCTTTTTTACGATTTGTATTTGGCACAGCATAATTTTTTGTACTTTATTTTGTGTTTTATTATTTAGGAGGGGCAATAATAAAAACAACGACCAGAAAATATGTAAAAAATAACTTCTTAACAAAACAAATTATTTTTAACTATTAAATTTAAAAAAGAACTCACCGTCACATCACTCATCTGACAATTCATATTGTCCTCGGCCTCGTTCAGCTTGCCTCTGTATACTTCACCTGAAATATTCAATCAAAATTCATCTGTTTGGCTTTAATCACCAATTGTGGTTTCGAGCGTGACAATGTGTCCCTCTGCTTCATGCAATATTTTGATTGGTACTCCGATGGCAGTCATTTTTTTCAATCGAATGGAAATTTAAATCTCAGCAAATTAAAAGTCTCCTAAAAAAGTGTAGAATCAAACATAAAACATAAAAAAATACAACACATGCAGATTAATTTAAGAACAAATTTTAAAATTAAAAAAAAATAAATAAAAATAATAAAATGCTTTTTTTAAATTTTGGCATTATGTAAGTTGATAAAGGTGGCCGATCATTTCGTCACTGATCGTTTCGTCACTGTTCAGTTCGTCACTGATCATTTCGTCACTGAGATTTTTTTTTTAAAAAAAAGTTTGGCACATTGCCTTAAAAACAACAAAAATTCTTTAAAAACAAATGTGCTAACAAAAAATAAATAAATAAATTTGTTGATTGTGAGATTTGAAAGGGAGCTTCTCTGAAAAAAGAGACCAATTTAGCTTCTCAATCTTTAATTTTAACTTCTAAATGTACTTATTTTAACTTAATTTTTTTCCGCCATAATTAGGGCTATAAATTATATGCTTTTGCATATTTTTTCTACGCATATGCTATGAAGAAAGGGGCTCAAAAATAGCATTTCTGCGTTAAAAGTTTTTGATTTGGTGAAGGTTTTTAGTGCATATAAAAGCATATTTTGGGGGTTTTCGAGAATAAATGCATATTTTGCCATTTTTGCGTTTTCAGAGCATATTTCGGTCATTTTTGGCAAATTTTCATAAGAAAAATGCAAACAATGAGAAAAATACACCCAAAAGGATCGACCTTTTTGCGAATTTAAAAAAATATACCGTTAAAATTGAAAAATTTTGAATTTTTTGTAAGATCAATTTGAGCAATTTTTTTTTTGAAATAAGCATTTTGTGAAAATCTGAACACGAAAAATCGATGTTGATTTTTTGCGTCGCTTTTTTCAAAAACTTTTGGGGAATAAGGGGCCGGCGGAGCCGATAGTGTTGCCGGGAAAATTTTTTGTAATTTTTAATGCAATTTGTTAAGAGATGGGTCCACAAAAATAAGCCAAATTTTGTGCTTTTCGAGCAAATTTTTAAGAAAACAAAGGACTTTTAGGGGCTGGCGGTGCCGATAGGCGCCACCAAGGGAAAAATTGAGAATTTTAACCATATTTTTAGCAGATTTTCATTAAAAAATTATTAATCAGGGCTGACGAGTTTTCTCGAGCGAGACTCGAGAGTTTTAGCACTACCTCGCACATCGTTTCTTCGCGGCGCTGCCTTTTTAATAAATGTTCTCAATTTTTCAGGCGATTTCTATCAAAATTTTGCCAAAAAAACATTTTTGTAAAAAAATTTTGGACTGACCTTACGACAGATTTTGGGTAAAATAATTTTCAAGATAACATTAAAAGAAAATCTAACAAACAAATTCATAAAAACTTTTCTCAGTGACGAAACGATCAGTGACGAAATGATAGGGAGCCTTGATAAATAGGGTGAGGATTTATAAGTAGGGTTGTAAATTATATGGATTACCTAACATATTTTTTCTGCGCATATGCTATGAAGAAAAGGGCTCAAAAATAGCATTTCTGCGTTAAAATTTTTTGCTTTGTTGAAGGTTTTTAGTCCATCCATATAAATCCATATTTTAGGGGTTTTCGGGAATAAATCCATATTTCGCCATTTTTGCGTTTTTAGTCTATATTTTGGCCATTTTTTGGAAATTTTCACAAGAAAAATGCAAAAAAAGCAAAAAATACACCCCTAAAGATCAATTTTTTGGAAATTTTTAAAAATTACACCCCCCAAAAATAATAAAAATTTTGTTTTCGTTGTCATTTTGGCATTTTTAATAAATATTTTCGCCATTTTTTGCGGATATTTCTTTTAATGAGAATTTTTTCGAAATTTTGTTAAACTTGGAGGTATTTTTCATATAACGAACAACAATAAAAAAATTTTGCATTTTTAAGTTTTAAGTCCATTTTTTGGTTATTTATTGTACTTTTTAAGTTTATTTAAGCAAATATTAAATATACAGACCTTTTTGGGATTTTTAAGCGGTTAAAACTTATATTTTGGCATTTTTTAGTCCATATTTTGTTCCATATTTGGCCATTTTTGGGCTTTTTAGTCCATATTTCGGGCTTTTTTAGTCCATATTTTATGATATAATTTACAACCCTATTTATAAGTAGAGCCCGGATTTTTATGTACAGAGAGCGACTTATTGAGGCATATGTCTTTTTTTTCTGCGCACTAGTTTCGATATATTGAGCATAAATAACGCATTTTCCACTTGGTTTGAGGCTTCTACGTTGACTTTTATTATGCCTTTTTTTGCCTTTTTCGGGATTTTCGTGCCATAAATGCCTTTTTTGGCATTTTGCCGTTTTGGTGCCTTTTTTGGCATTTTTTCCCGAAAAATTCCATAAAAAATGCAATCAAATAGAGGAAATACACCCCTAAGAAATGACCTGAAAAATTTTCAGAAAATACACCCAAAGAATTGAATTTTTTTTTAGAAAATACACCTCTAAGAATTGAAAAATTTACTCAAAAATTGATCGCCAAAATTTCATTTTTTTCTTGATAAAAAAATTTTAGGTTTAAAAATTTCTTATTCTAAAAACATTATAAACATTTATTGATCATTTAAAAGACCAAAAATATTTTTTTTGGTTAAGTTTTACGTGTTTTGCTCACTAAAAATCCTCAATAAAAATTTTAATGCCTTTTTTCATGCCTTTTTCGGGATTTTCGTTCCTTTTATAGTGCCTTTTTCGCGATTTTTGTGCCTTTTTAGTCGGTCTCTAATTATGTGCTAAAAACCCCAAAAATGCCAAAATATGTGTTAAAAATAGGAAAAATCAAGTGTGTTTTGCATAAAAATTCCAAAAAATCTCATCCTTTATCATTCGCTCGCATAATCGCAAAGCAAATACATTTGAAGGTGTTCAAGAATAAAATTTGTCTTTGAAATCCAGTGACGATTTAATGAATTCGGGCAATCGCCTTTGGTCATTTTGGAGACGGACAGAAATCTGCAGTTGGAGACGGACAGAAGCCTGCAGTTGGAGATGGACAGAAATCTGCAGTTGGAGACGGACAGAAGCCTGCAGTTGGAGATGGACAGAAATCTGCAGTTGGAGACGGACAGAAGCCTGCAGTTGGAGATGGACAGAAGTCTGCAGTTGGAGACGGACAGAAGTCTGCAGTTGGAGGCGGACAGAAGACTGCATCTGGAGACGGACAGAAGTCTGCATGTTGGAGGCGTACAGAAGACTTCAAACGAACACAAGACAGCAGCCGCCGCTGCGTGCAAATCGTGTTCTCTTCCGTCAGGTAGGATTTCTGAATCTGAAAATTGTTAATTCGTTTTTTTTTTGCATTCAGGACTGACTACGCGGACAGCACGGCCGTCAAATGAACAGTTGGAACAAGAACGAGACGATCTTGAGCCACACATGCAAATCTTTTTTGGTACAGCAGCTCATTTTTCCGGACTTTGTGATTAAATTATTAAATTGAACCAGGGCCTTGCGGGCCCTGTGAAAGCGCCGTGGGCGCTTTCAACGCTGGCTCTAGTGGGAGATATAATTTGGGGCATGCAAAAAGCAACTATTGGCCGCTAAGCGGTCCTCATAGTAACTTTTATAAGAGGGCAATTGGGTTTTTTAAATGGTCGGGAATTCCATTAAATTCATTCTTTAAACCAGGGTTTCGATATCTGAGGATTTTTCCTCATTTTGTGGTCTTTTAGAGGGTCAAAGAGGATTTTTTTGGAAAATGAGGATTTGCGGATTTTCGTGGTCTTTTGAGAAATTTGAGGATTTTTGTGGTCTTTTTATAAAAAAGTGACAAAAACGCATGGTTTTTTGAAAAATTAGGTATATTTGGCAAAATGTTCTAACTTTTTCTTCAAGTCTTAAACATTTTTTCGAAAAATCCTCAGTCAAAAGCATTTTAATCTGTTAACAAATCGCACTCAAAATCTCAAAAAATTTCCGGCAGCGCCTATCGGCACTGCCGGACCTCCTCCCAACGTTACCAAAAAATTTTTTTGGAAAAACCGCGCCACAAAAAAAGCAATTTAAAAGTAAAAATTTTAAGAGATTATCAATTTATTAAAACAATATAAATCGAATTTTTTTATTTTTGGTGGTTTTAAATGAGATTGTTATAGATTTTTACCAAAATTACCAATTTTGCGATTTTTCGGCCAATTTTTTAAGAAAAATAGGTCCGGCGGCGCTGATAGTCGCCGTGATTGTTTCAAACGAAAAATATGACAGTTGGCTGATTTTGTTCGCAATTTTATGTGTTTTAAAAAATGAGGATTTTTCATTCCAAATGAGGATTTTTTTGAGGTACTTTAGTGGCAAATGAGGATTTTTTATGGCTGAAATGAGGATTTTCAAAATTTTGAGATCGAAACCCTGCTTTAAACTATGACTTTTACTAAGAAATCTCTTACTCTTTCTTTTCATATTTCTCTTCCTTTTACTGTTTCTTTTCCTCTTTCTTTTCCTCCCTCTTCTCTTTCCCTTTATCCTTCTCTCTCTCTTTTCTCTTCATCTTCCCCTTCCTCTTCGCCTTTCTTCACCTCTCTATCTCTTCCTCTTCCGTTTCTCCTCCTCTCTCTCTCTCTCTTCCTGTTCCTATTTCAGTTCTGCTTTTCCTTTTCATTTTATTCCTTCATCTTCACTTTGTTACCTTGATCTTCTCTTCGTTTTTCTCCTCCTCTCTCCAATCCTGTCCCTCATCCACTTCCTCTTTTCTCCCTTCTCTTACCCTTCTGTCGCTCATCCCCTTTCTCTTCCTCTTCCACTCTTGTCCCTCATCCACTTCATCTTTTCTCCTTTCTCTTACCCTTCTGTCGCTCATCCCCTTTCTCTTCCTCTTCCACTCTTGTCCCTCATCCACTTCCTCTTTTCTCCTTTCTCTTACCCTTCTGTCCCTCATCTCCTTTCTCTTTTTCTTCCACTCTTGTCCCTCATCCACTTCCTCTTTTCTCCCTTCTCTTACCCCCCACTCTGCTTTGGCTGGCCATACCTCGCCAGAGAGTGGAGATAGACCCTTTGTTGATACATTTGAAAGTGTAGAGCTCGGCTAGCGCATTCGAATAACACAAAATTTGTTTTCATTTGCCCCCAAACAATCTGCTTATGACGCGACGAAAGAAAATTCACAAAAATTTGGCACCGGAAAAACTCCATTTTTTTATGGGCCAGCATAGTAAAGTAAACCCAAAATGTAAGGGAATTTAAATTGGTCATGAGAGATGTTTAGTTTTTTATTTGCCCCATCCTTTTTCTGGGAAAAAACTTTTCGAGAAAAGCTGAAAAATTTTCCAATTGCATCAGAAGCAGCCTCAAATTCTTCAACAACATAATGTAAAAAATATTACGCAAGAAATTATTTTTACATCCTTTTTAGAAATGCTGCATAAATTTTTATTGCAAATAGTCACAAAAATACTTTTTTTCACTCCCAATATCTACCAGTTATGATACAAAAAGGCAATAGTTAAGCATTGAGATATAAAAAAATCGTCTAGAATAATTATCTCAACAATTTGTTGGGAAAGTTGAATAAATTCTGGGAAAAAACTTTTCAAGAAAAGCTGAAAAATTTTCCAATTGCATCAGAAGCAGCCTCAAATTCTTCAACAAGATAATGTAAAAAATATTACGCAAGAAATAATTTTTACATCCTTTTTAGAAATGCTGCATAAATTTTTATTGCAAATAGTCACAAAAATACTTTTTTTCACTCCCAATATCTACCAGTTATGATACAAAAAGGCAATAGTTAAGCATTGAGATATAAAAAAATAGTCTAGAATAATTATCTCAACAATTTGTCGGGAAAGCTGAATAAATTTCAGTTGCAATAAGCATATTGGCACAATACATAAATGTAGAGCAGGCTCAAAATAGAGGAAATAGCTCGGCTAGCGCATTCGAATAATACAAAATTTGTTTTCATTTGCCCCCAAACAATCAATTTATGATGCGCCGAAAGAAAATTCACAAAAATTTGGCATCGGAAAAACTCCATTTTTTTATGGGCCAGCATAGTAAAGTAAACCCAAAATGTAAGGGAATTTAAATTGGTCATGAGAGATGTTTAGTTTTTTATTTGCCCCATCCTTTTTCTGGGAAAAAACTTTTCGAGAAAAGCTGAAAAATTTTCCAATTGCATCAGAAGCAGCCTCAAATTCTTCAACAACATAATGTAAAAAATATTACGCAAGAAATTATTTTTACATCCTTTTTAGAAATGCTGCATAAATTTTTATTGCAAATAGTCACAAAATACTTTTTTTCACTCCCAATATCTACCAGTTATGATACAAAAAGGCAATAGTTAAGCATTGAGATATAAAAAAATCGTCTTGAATAATTATCTCAACAATTAGTCGGGAAAGTTGAATAAATTCTGGGAAAAAACTTTTCAAGAAAAGCGGAAAAATTTTCCAATTGCATCAGAAGCAGCCTCAAATTCTTCAACAACCTTATATAAAAAATATTACGCAAGAAATTATTTCTACATCCTTTTTAGAAATGCTGCATAAATTTTTATTGTAAATAGTCACAAACAAACTTTTGTTCACTCCCAATATCTACCAGTTATGATACAAAAAGGCAATAGTTAAGCATTGAGATATAAAAAAATAGTCTAGAATAATTATCTCAACAATTTGTCGGGAAAGCTGAATAAATTTCAGTTGCAATAAGCATATTGGCACAATACATAAATGTAGAGCAGGCTAAAAATAGAGGAAATAGCTCGGCTAGCGCATTCGAATAATACAAAATTTGTTTTCATTTGCCCCCAAACAATCAATTTATGATGCGCCGAAAGAAAATTCACAAAAATTTGGCATCGGAAAAACTCCATTTTTTTATGGGCCAGCATAGTAAAGTAAACCCAAAATGTAAGGGAATTTAAATTGGTCATGAGAGATGTTTAGTTTTTTATTTGCCCCATCCTTTTTCTGGGAAAAAACTTTTCGAGAAAAGCTGAAAAATTTTCCAATTGCATCAGAAGCAGCCTCAAATTCTTCAACAACATAATGTAAAAAATATTACGCAAGAAATTATTTTTACATCCTTTTTAGAAATGCTGCATAAATTTTTATTGCAAATAGTCACAAAATACTTTTTTCACTCCCAATATCTACCAGTTATGATACAAAAAGGCAATAGTTAAGCATTGAGATATAAAAAAATCGTCTTGAATAATTATCTCAACAATTAGTCGGGAAAGCTGAATAAATTTCAGTTGCAATAAGCATATTGGCACAATACATAAATGTAGAGCAGGCTCAAAATAGAGGAAATAGCTCGGCTAGCGCATTCGAATAATACAAAATTTGTTTTCATTTGCCCCCAAACAATCAATTTAT
Organism: Heterodera schachtii; assembly: GCA_023374025.1. NCBI lineage: Eukaryota > Metazoa > Nematoda > Chromadorea > Rhabditida > Heteroderidae > Heterodera > Heterodera schachtii. The sequence continues at coordinate 8,936 of SIJG01000129.1, forward strand.
GATGCGCCGAAAGAAAATTCACAAAAATTTGGCATCGGAAAAACTCCATTTTTTTATGGGCCAGCATAGTAAAGTAAACCCAAAATGTAAGGGAATTTAAATTGGTCATGAGAGATGTTTAGTTTTTTATTTGCCCCATCCTTTTTCTGGGAAAAAACTTTTCGAGAAAAGCTGAAAAATTTTCCAATTGCATCAGAAGCAGACTTAAATTCTTTAACGACATAATATAAAAAATATTACGCAAGAAGTTATTTTTACATCCTTTTTAGAAATGCTGCATAAATTTTTATTGTAAATAGTCACAAAAAACTTTTTTTCACTCCCAATATCTACCAGTTATGATACAAAAAGGCAATAGTTAAGCATTGAGATATAAAAAAATCGTCTTGAATAATTATCTCAACAATTAGTCGGGAAAGTTGAATAAATTCTGGGAAAAAACTTTTCAAGAAAAGCGGAAAAATTTTCCAATTGCATCAGAAGCAGCCTCAAATTCTTCAACAACCTTATATAAAAAATATTACGCAAGAAATTATTTTTACATCCTTTTTAGAAATGCTGCATAAATTTTTATTGTAAATAGTTACAAACAAACTTTTTTTCACTGCCAATTTCTACCAGTTCAGCGAAAAAAAGGCGATAGTTAAGCATTGAGATATAAAAAAATCGTCTAGAATAATTATCTCAACAATTTGTCGGGAAAGCTGAATAAATTTCAGTTGCAATAAGCATATTGGCACAATACATAAATGTAGAGCAGGCTAAAAATAGAGGAAATACCAAAGATTAAAAAATTCGTGTTTATGCCCCACTCTGCTTTGGCTGGCCATACCTCGCCAGAGAGTGGAGATAGACCCTTTGTTGATATATTTGAAAATGTAGAGCTCGGCTAGCGCATTCAAAACACAAAATTTGTTTTCATTTGCCCCCAAACAATCTGCTTATGACGCGCCGAAAGAAAATTCACAAAAATTTGGCACCGGAAAAACTCCATTTTTTTATGGGCCAGCATAGTAAAGTAAACCCAAAATGTAAGGGAATTTAAATTGGTCATGAGAGATGTTTAGTTTTTTATTTGCCCCATCCTTTTTCTGGGAAAAAACTTTTCGAGAAAAGCTGAAAATTTTCCAATTGCATCAGAAGCAGCCTCAAATTCTTCAACAACTTATATAAAAAATATTACGCAAGAAATTATTTCTACATCCTTTTTAGAAATGCTGCATAAATTTTTATTGTAAATAGTCACAAACAAACTTTTGTTCACTCCAATATCTACCAGTTATGATACAAAAAGGCAATAGTTAAGCATTGAGATATAAAAAAATAGTCTAGAATAATTATCCAACAATTTGTCGGGAAAGCGAATAAATTTCAGTTGCAATAAGCTATTGGCACAATACATAAATGTAGAGCAGGCTAAAAATAGAGGAAATACCAAAGATTAAAATCGGGTTGTATGCCCCACTCTGCTTTGCTGGGACCATACCTCGCCAAGAGAGTGGAGATAGACCTTTGTTGATATATTTGAAGTGTAGAGCTCGGCTAGCGCATTCGAATAACACAAAATTTGTTTGCATTTGCCACCAAACAATCCGCTTATGACGCGCCGAAAGAAAATTCACAAAAATTTGGCACCGGAAAAACTCCATTTTTTCATGGGCCAGCATAGTAAAGTAAACGCAAAATGTAAGGGAATTTAAATTGGTCATGAGAGATGTTTAGTTTTTTATTAGTCCCATACATTTTCTGGGAAAAAACTTTTCGAGAAAAGCTGAAAAATTTTCCAATTGCATCAGAAGCAGACTCAAATTCTTCAACAACATAATATTAAAAATATTACGCAAGAAATTATTTTGCATCCTTTTTAGAAATGCTGCATAAATTTTATTGTAAATAGTTACAAACAAACTTTTTTTCACTGCCAATTTCTACCATTATGATACAAAAAGGCAATAGTTAAGCATTGAGATATAAAAAAATAGTCTAGAATAATTATCTCAACAATTTGTCGGGAAAGCTGAATAAATTTCAGTTGCAATAAGCATATTGGCACAATACATAAATGTAGAGCAGGCTAAAAATAGAGGAAATACCAAAGATTAAAAAATTCGTGTTTATGCCCCACTCTGCTTTGGCTGGCCATACCTCGCCAGAGAGTGGAGATAGACCCTTTGTTGATACATTTGAAAGTGTAGAGCTCGGCTAGCGCATTCGAATAACACAAAATTAGTTTTCATTTGACCCCAAACAATCTGCTTATGACGCGCCGAAAGAAAATTCACAAAAATTTGGCACCGGAAAAACTCCATTTTTTTATGGGCCAGCATAGTAAAGTAAACCCAAAATGTAAGGGAATTTAAATTGGTCATGAGAGATGTTTAGTTTTTTATTTGCCCCATCCTTTTTCTGGGAAAAAACTTTTCGAGAAAAGCTGAAAAATTTTCCAATTGCATCAGAAGCAGCCTCAAATTCTTCAACAACATAATGTAAAAAATATTACGCAAGAAATTATTTTTACATCCTTTTTAGAAATGCTGCATAAATTTTTATTGCAAATAGTCACAAAATACTTTTTTTCACTCCCAATATCTACCAGTTATGATACAAAAAGGCAATAGTTAAGCATTGAGATATAAAAAAATCGTCTTGAATAATTATCTCAACAATTAGTCGGGAAAGTTGAATAAATTCTGGGAAAAAACTTTTCAAGAAAGCGGAAAAATTTTCCAATTGCATCAGAAGCAGCCTCAAATTCTTCAACAACCTTATATAAAAAATATTACGCAAGAAATTATTTCTACATCCTTTTTAGAAATGCTGCATAAATTTTATTGTAAATAGTCACAAACAAACTTTTGTTCACTCCCAATATCTACCAGTTATGATACAAAAAGGCAATAGTTAAGCATTGAGATATAAAAAAATAGTCTAGAATAATTATCTCAACAATTTGTCGGGAAAGCTGAATAAATTTCAGTTACAATAAGCATATTGGCACAATACATAAATGTTGTAAGGCCGGGACCGGAAATGGCAATTTCCCACGGCCATTTATTTCTCCGATGGACTCCTCCCATCCTGAGGGGCGCTTAAAAGGCAATGGAGAGCCAGCCAAAGAGTTAGTCGGGTTCACTCGGAGTTAATCGGAGTTCAGTCGGGAGCCGATTCAGTGGAACGGCCGATCGATCCCCGCCTGGGATGTACACCCAGAGGTCCATCATCATTCCTTCCCTTCCAAGCCCCGCGGGGCCTAATTACGGACGCGTAAATGGGCTCCCCTGGACTAATTTCCCTCATAAGCACTGGGTATGGGACTTCACGGCTTTACTGGTAGCACCAGATGGTTCCAACCCTATGCTTACGGGGCTTGGGCCATGGGAAGAGGGGGATTCGAGTGGCAGACCGACTTTTCAGGGGATGTTTTTGTGTTGCGCAAAGCGCCAATCAATTTTAGAGTCCTAGCTAGGCCCCAGCAACCCCCTGGGAATCAAAAAACTATCAAATCAAAAATTATCCCACGCGTGGTTCGATAAATATTTTTAAAAAAAAAGTCCAAAAATTGTCCATGCATGGTTTTCGACAATTCACTGCAGTTTAAAAAAAAAAAAGTCAAAAATTGTCCGTGCACGGTTTCAAAAAAAATTATCTGCAGCAGCAGTCAAAAATGATGATCAAAATCCCATGCATGGTTTTTCGAAAATTCCAATTCAAAAAAAATGAAAAATTGTCCATGCATGGTTTCAAAAAAAAAATTAACTGCAATTAAAAAATAAATACCCATGCATGGTTTCGGAATTTTGCAGTTCAAAAAAAATCCATACGTGGTTCAAAAATTAATTCAGCCAAAAAAAGAGGATCCAAAAATCGAAAAGAGACAGGCGACATAAAACCTTTAAAAAAAATGGGAAATCAAAATTCACAAAAAATGGTGTTTTACTCGGCGAGTATAAAGAAGTTGAATTTAATTAACCCCATGGGGTCAAAAAAAAAGAGTAAACCGATAAATTAGTCATTCACAAAGCGCCTTAAAAAGGGGAATTTAATTAACCCGGTAAAAAAAAAAAAAAAAAAAAAAAAAAAAAAGTTTGTTGATGAATTAGCCATTTTTTGAGGTGCCCTTAAAATTGAGGGAAAAATTAATTAACCCCACGGGGCCTAAAAAAAAAAAAAAAAGTATTTTGCTCTTCGCAGAAAATTATCAATTTAATCGAAAATTCATTAACCCTGAGGGGATCAATTAATTCAAAGAAAAGATAATATAAATAAATAATGACATAAATTAAAACAAATAAATTTAATTGAAGAGATGGAGAAGGGGATTGAAAATGCAAATACGTGCATTGAGCACACATTTTTAGTCATTTAAATTACGTCTCCTAAAAATGAGAAAATTTAATGAACCCCACGGGGTCTAAAAAAAAATAAAAAAAAATGTTATTCTTCTCACTAAAAATCAAAATCTGTTCAATTTTAATTCGAATTCTGATTGCCCTGAGGGGCTCAATTAATCGAAAGAAAATAATAAAAATAATGATAATAATAAATAAAATAAAAAGAAAGAAAAAAAGAAAGAAAAGAGATTTAATTAAAAAGATTATTTAAAAACAAACAAAAATAAAAACACTTAAAATATTTAAATCGAAAAAGGGAGAGGGGCAGTGAAAATGCAATTCACGTGCACGGCAGCGCAGCAATAACTGTACAGTGACAAAGAGATGCCCATCTCTTCGCCCTTTCTCACCCCGTTGGGCCATCTCTTCCATCGCTTCGTTCCCCCCGTCCCATCTCACATAGCTTCTCCCGTTCCATCGCTTCATCCCTCCTTGCCTCGTCCCATCATTTGCAGCAGATTATGCATTTAATGGCCAAAGTGTCCATTCCGCAACAAAGTGTAAGGGATGGGAATGGACACAATGGCGACACCCGATTGGCTGCCGTTAAACCCCCTGTGTACTACAGTGGCTTGGCTTCTCCCGCCCATCCACTGACGTCCCTTCCCCAAGCCATTCCCACTCTCATTTTGTATTTCATTCATCATTCTGCTCCGCCGTCAGCCAGCCGGCATTTCATCGCTCATCATTCCCTCAGCAAATTCAATTTCCCCCCCAAATTTTAATCATCTCCCTTTTTTCATTATCATTTCGGTGATTGATAATTGTCCCTCAATTTTATTTTTGATCTGCCCCAAATTTCCCCTGGGCCAATTCTTCCCTCGTTTCACCTCTGATTGACCTCATTTAACCCCAATTTTCCCTTTAATTGCTGATCAGTCCCAATTTCCTCCTTTTCATTGATCAATTGCCCCATTTTTTAATTGGTCAAACTGCGCAAACTGATCAATGCCCTTCCTTCATTTGATCAATTTGCCCCAATCCTTTTGATCAGTGCCCTTCCCGCCCACTTCCATTGATCAAATGACGCATTTTCGTTTAATCAGTGCCATACCCTCCATTTTCTTTCACAAAATTGCGCGCAATTCCGCTGATTAGTCGCATCCCTCCCCCATTTCCGTTGATCAGTTCCATTCCCCCAGTGCCCCCCTCCCCAATTTTATCTTCATCAATGCCATTTTTTCTGATCGGCTCCCCTCATTTTCATTGATCAAATGGTGCGCATTTCGGTTGATCAGTCCCCACCCCCTCCATTTTCTTTGATCATGGCCTCATTCATTTTGATCAATCCTCTTTACTGCCTTTTCTTTTAATCAGTGCCATCCCTCACCCATTTTCACTGATTATTTGGCCATTTATTTGATCAGTCCCATCTTTCCCCGTTCATCTTCTCTGATCACCCCATCCTTCCACCATTTCTTTTGATCAATCTGCCTGCTTTTTCGGGCATTTTGTTTGATCAGTGTCATTCCCTGAGGGGCCCACTTATTTTCTCACATTTTCCCCTCATTTCATTTGATCATTTGTCCCTTATTTTAATTCGATCAACTGCCCTTCATTGATCAGTTGTCCCTGATTTTGATTTGATCAATTGTCTTTTATTGATCAAGTGTCCCTCATTTTAATTTGATCAATTGTCCTTCATTGATCAAGTGTCCCTCATTTTAATTTGATCAATTGTCCCTCATTGATCAAGTGTCCCTCGTTTTAATTTGATCAATTGTCCCTCATTGATCAAGTGTCCCTTGTTTTAATTTGATCAATTGTCCCTAATTGATCAAGTGTCCCTCATTTGAATTTGATCGATTGTCCCTCATTGATCAATTGTCCCTCATTTCATTTGATCATTTGTCTTAACTCTTTTGATCAGTGCCCCCATTTTTCTTTCATCATTTGGCACACATTGCTTTTGATCAGTGCCATTCCCCCATTCTTCTTTGATCATTTGACACACATTCTCTGTTGATCAGTGCCATCTCCAACCGATTTTCGTTTGATCAATTGGCACAAATTCTTTTGATCAATGCCATCCCCATGCTTTTTGATCATATTGCGCAAAATTTGCTTGATCAGTGCCGTTCCCCATTTTCACTAATCATATTGCGCGCTATTTGCTTGATCAGTGCCACTCCCCCTCATTTTCGTTTGATCATTTGGCACAGATGTTTCTTTTGACCAGTGCCATTTCCCCCATTTTTCTTTGATCAATTTGCATACATTCTCTATTGATCAATGCCATCCCCCATTTTTGATTAAATTTGCCCACTTATTTTGATCAGCCTTATTTTCGGGCATTTCTTTTGATCAGTCCCACCCTGAGGGGTTCACTTATTTCCTCACATTTACATGTTATGTTTGTATGTAACTACAATTTAATTTTAATTTTAATTTATTAATGTTAATATATATATCGCATTTCATATCATAATTGCATTTCACAAAATATATTTAAAATAGCAATAAAATTCATTAATACAAATCAAATCACATAAATACAATTAAATTTAAATTAAAATATTAATAATCAATTAAAATTAATTCGCGCATAAGTCATACCTTCATGCAATTCATTCAAATTACATACATACATTCGGACATGTATGGGTTGTATTCAGTATACATTTATCATGTGGTTTCATTGATTAGCTCAAATATGCTCCGCTTATCCATGCCATTTATCTTACATGATTCTATCATGTGTGGCTCCTTCATATGCATTAGTCCTGCATGCATTCATTCAATTACGCATTCATTCATTCATGCGTGCCGAAAAGCACGCATGTATATTCAATCATGCTTGCCTCATTCATTCATTTATTCACTCACTCATTCATTCATTCTTCCATTCATTTAATTTACTGTTTTCCACTTTAGATACTCTTGCACAATCACACTGCTAATTCTCATCTCACATTCCCTCTTATTATGTTTCCTTTCGCTGGTGGGGGTCCACCTAATCAAAACGCTGCGGCGCCAAGCAATGCACAGACAGACCCTGAGGGGCTCTCCTAATGATTTGCCTGAGTTATCAGTAGTTGATAAACTGATGTTTGCTGGAAAGATTCTAAGCACACCAGCACGTTTGTCTGATGTGGACAAACTTCATATGGACTTAGTTCGGACTGAGGATGGTGTCAATCGTATGACACGTCACCTTAACAGGAAGATAAATCAAACCAATAGGGACTTGACTGAGCTCAAGGATGATACTCAAACCCTGATAACTCAAGTAAATACTCTCGCAAATAGTTATGGTACAGTTCAAGTACTGCAAAACCCAAACCAGTCATTAGTCAATAACCCTCCTGTCTTAAATTGGGCAACTCCCTCTCCACTCAGGAACCCGAACAATAGCTTTGGCAATGCTAATACTTCGGTGGTTGAAACCATCATACCTCTCGGTAATAATGAGGAAGATTCCCAGGATGAGGAATTTGATTTAAATCCTTCGGGATTCCATCATGTTAACATGCTTTTCGCAGAAAGCAGTCCCTCTTTCACAATCTTCTCTGGAACATCTCCATTAGAATTCGATCGTTGGGCAAGAAAGTTCACGGACCTGCTTGACTGCAATGGCAGAAAGTGGGATGATTCTGAAAAAGTGGCACGCCTCAAGGCATGCCTTGATGGTGAGCCAAGACGTATTTTTGATAATCTACTTCCTGCCCACAAAACAACTTCTTCGGAAGCCATTCAAAAAATCAAGGACAATCTTGACACTCCACAAAATAAAGAACTCACCTATCAGGCACTAAGCATGTGTAAACAAAGGGAAGGAGAATCTGTAGATGAATTTAGTGCACGACTGATTCCCCTGATTGAGGCCACCACGGCAGACCTTACAGCTAGTGCTAGTGAGGAGGTCCTCTGTCGGGCCTTTTTGGAAAAATTGAATCCAAATCTCAAATTTCTCACTCGAACCTTGAGTGGACCCGTCAGAAGGGACTTTAACATATTGAGAATGAATGCACGGGAAGCAGAAATGATGCATAGAGAGATTCCAAAGTCTATTCCAGCACCTCTTTTCCCAATTTCGGAACAACAAAATCCGAGATTCAACAACACCGAGCCGCCGAACCACCCGGAAGGCAACTTTAGAACATGGGCTCCCACAGGCTCTAACAGAGAGCCAATAGATCCCAGACAGAGGAACAGAAACAACTGGGATAACAATGCTCATGCCTCACGAGGCTCATTTAATAGATCGAATAATAATAATCCTCAAACTGACAGACGATGGAATAACCAAGCCCCTCAAAATGACCGACGCTGGAACGCTCGGCCAGTTTGCAACTACTGTGGAAAGGTTGGTCACCTCGCGCTTAAATGTTTTAAGCGTCGTGACGAATTTAACCAACCATCCAAGAATTTGAATTTCATCAATGCAATTGATGAACAAAACAGATTGATAAATGATCTAGCAACTAAAGTTAATAGTTTATCTTTTAGAAATGACCAATCCGCTGAGGCGGCCTCTCAAAACATAAACACCATTCAAAAACTCTCCAAATCTAGTACAGAAACTGCTTCATCCATTATGAATGATATTCCTAAAGCACCCTCCAAAATAAGTAATTGGGAAACCAGTAAAATGGTTCAACCAAAATTTTTTCCAGTGCTAATGGGTCTGACTATTATTTCCTCTCTCTCTTCCACTTTAGTCAAAGATTTTAATACGATCCCATCCGGTCCAATGATTTGTCAAACTCGCGTTCAACCAATGACGTGGTCCCTTTCCAAATTTCCACGATGCCCCAGGATGTCAATTGATACAACCAAACCACTAACTAAACAAAGACGCACCATCTATTTTCCCAATTCACTTGAATTTTCTACCAAGGCCTGGGCCTGTCGCAGAATCATCAAAAGTATTCAGAAATATACTACAATCAGTGGTGTTTCTGTAGAACAACATCTTGACTCTGAACAAAACATGATGAGTCATGATGAATGTTTACAAATGGCAAACAATAAGCGCTGCAGCTTAGGATATCTCAAAAATGATTCAGGATTGTGGCACACAGATAGGAAGATTGACCGGACACCCCGTCCTTGGTTATTAGGCTCTTTTTCCTGGAAGAAAGTCAAGAGTGAGAATTGCTTTGCCTTTGAAACTGAAGTATATTCGCACATTGGTGCCACTTCAATTATAACTCCTGCGGGAACCGCTCAAGCTTGTTCGTATGAAAAAGGAAACTGTGTCCTCTCTGACAAAACTGTCTTAGTCTGGGTCCCTCAAAAGGACAAAATGTGTAAATACAGTCCCATCGGAGTCATGGATGGACATAATCTTGGAAATGTTTGGCTTTCCACTTTAGGCGACTTGGGTCTAACCAGCTCAATTGTTAGAAATATTTCAGATTGCGGTCGAAATCTTACTGTTTCTGACCAAGGACCAGCTTTTACAATTAACTCACAAAGTCCACGCCATATTTACACACTAACATATCTCGTTCTGTTAACATTGCTTTTGCTCAAGCATTTAACTCTTTTTGTGATTTAATACTTGACACACAACGTTGGGTACAGTCCTCATATCTCAATGATCCCACAAGCCTTACGAGGTTTATTCACCAAAATAATTTCTTAATTGCGAAGAGAGTTGGTGTTTCTCTTCTAAGAACATGGCCATGTGTCCCTCTCAGTCAGTCTGACTTTGAATTTCGTCCAACTCACACCAATTCATCCTGTTTTGAATTTCTTCCAATAATAGTCAAATTAAATGGAAAGGAACATATCGCTTTCCTAAATCCTACGTATTTGACAGTTTCTCTTCATTCGAAAACAGCTCCTTGCGAGGACCAGAGAAGTATTTTAATTCAAATGGCTGATCGAACGATTGAAGTTGACCAAGTAGATGGGACAATCAGCAATGTTTATGTCCATGAAATCAGAGAGGTTGAACTTGACTTTGGTAAGTCAACACGCATTCCGAAGCTCACACCTCATGCTTTTCATCATCTGGTTATTCTCAATCTTACTGATCTCGCCACACATGTCTTTGCATCAAACTTGGTACAGGTAAGTCAACTTACATATAGAGCTGATACAACTCATTTCTCTGAAATTAAAACGACTCTCTCTGATGAATGGTCAGCACTAGAAGAATCAATAGTTCAAAAAGCTGTGGGAAATTATTCCCTGGCATGGCAAAGTAATAAAATGAAAAATTTCAATTTAAGTCCTTTTTAATGAAAAAGAAAAAAATTCATAAAATATTTGTAAAATTCAAAGTGCAAGCAAGAAACATACTTTTAAAAAAATAAAATTTGAGACAAAAAGAATTTAAAAACAACTATCAAATTTATAATTGTTGAATTTTATTTATATAATAATAAATGATAAACTTAATCAGTAATTTATTGTAAAGTATAATTAATAAACTAATGGCTGACAAAGAATTTCTTAATTATTCATTAATGATAATTATTTAAGTGCATATTTAAACATTAAACAAACAAAGACTATTATTTTCCTCAAGCAGTGATAAATAAAAAATAAATAAATTTTTATTAGCAATTAAAATAAATATTTATAAGAATTACTACGTTATAAAACAATTATCATAAAATTAAAAACATAAATAAATTAGGATTTCGCTGATATAAATTAGATTATACTTAAATAATAATACTCACGCATGCGAAAGAGTACCTCTCGAAGTCCTGGAATTATCAGTCGAAAAAAATTTAATTTTCCAAACACTCAGCATTAATACATTCAATTGAAGTGTGTCACAAATTGTTCTTGTTTGAGCTTAATTCATGTTAATTCATATAGTTAAAAAATTTGTTTTTTTCAAACAACATAACCAAATAAAAGATATTAAACTAGGAAATAATATGTTCTGATTAGGGCTGGGAAATTTAGGTAAAAACATTGGCAACGTTACATAATAAATTTCGTTTATCTATCATAACATAGGTAAATATATTTTACTCGTGACGTCATTTGTAAATTATAAGAAACATTATAATCAGTTGCGAATGTAAGGCCGGGACCGGAAATGGTCTTTACCCTTCTCCCCTCCACATTTTATCTCTCCGATAAGGCTCCTCCCATCCCGAGGGGGCGCTTAAAAGGCAATGGATAACCAGCCAAAGGGGTCAGTCGGATCAGTCGGGAGTCACTTCAATGGAACGGCCAATCGATCCCCGCCTGGGAGGCGCCCCCAGGCATCCATCAACATCCCTTCCCTTCCAAGCCCTGCGGGGCCTAATTACGGACGCGTAAGAGGGCTCCCCTGGACTATTTCCCTCATAAGCACTGGGTAGTGGGACCTTACGGCTTTACTCGAATATAATGAATTAATTATGATCAATTGATTAAACAAGTGGAAGTATTACTTTATTCCTTTCCCGAAAATAAAAGAATTTATTAGTGATTTTAATTAATAATTTATTAGCATTTGACATATAAATTTAATTATGTTTTTTTTATTTATAAAAATTATGCCGGTTTGGTTACGAACAACCGGAGGACAATAGGACAACAGAAATGACGCGCCGAACACTTTAAAAATATTATTAAAATTTAAAAAGAAAAATAAACACATAAACACATAAAAATATATAAAATATATTTATTTATTTAAAATAAATTTATAATAAAATGAACGTTTATTACATTTAATATTAAAAAATATATATTTCTTTCTAACTGGAAAATATTTGTGTTCTTTAGCAAGAAAAAAGAAAGAATATTAAATATTATAATATTATGACAACTTAAATATAATAACAAGTAATAAAATGAAATTTTATGATTTAAATAAAAGATTTCCAAATTAAAATGCTTTTTTATATTAAAGAAAAAAAGTTCTCTTAAATAAATCAAAAAATAAAAGCTTCTCTAATTTTAGTTAAAGTTTTTGTAAAAGACCTCCAGGAAATTAACCAAGAAGTTAAATTGTTGAGAAATTTTTCTAAATTTTGCATTCAAAATTTTATTGAAATTAATTTCCTCTATATAAATTGATGTAAAAAAAATTAAAAATAAAATTGAAATAATCTCTTAAATACATTTATAAGCTGATAAGAAACATATTATAGTAAAATAAATATTAGTTCAAAATTTTAAACTTTAAGATAAAACAGACATTAAAAATATGTTTTCATTATAAGATAAAACAGACATTAAAAATATGTTTTCATTATAATTTATGAATTTCGAGTTTTTGTTCGAATTCGGGTTCGGGATTCGGTATTTTGCAAAGTAAAGGTCATATTCGTGATCAGCGCCACAAATTACCGTAGAAAAAACTTTTTATTTGAAAATTTCAGGGAGGGGTCACAAAACCGAAAAGTACCTTATAATTAAAACAAAAATTAAATAAACTTCTTTTTTAGAACCTAAACGCAAAAAATTTTCAAAGAAAAAATTATTTATAAAATTCTCATAAATGTGTAAATTATAGTTTAAATAATTAGAATTAATTACAATATTAAAGTATAATATATTACGTATACTATCATAGTATAAAGTTATTTTTATGAAATTTAAAAAAAAAGATATTTATTTAATAAAAATTGTGTATTGCTATAAAATTAAAAAATATATCAAAAAATGAATAAATAATTTAATGTGTAGGTCAGTAAAAATTGAAAAAATAAAACATATAATAATAATCATACATTACTATGTGATTTATGGAAGAAAAAAATATCATGGAGTCCTCCTCGAGAAATTAAGACAAATAATCAAATTTTGTAAAACCTTTTCGAAGACTTTAATATGAATTCAAAAAACTAAATAAAAATATTTAAATTAGTGAGGTAAAAACAAACACCAAAAATAAATATAAATTTATACATAAAGATTCTAAAACAAATAACTAAATAAAATTCTTAATTATACATATTACTTACATACAAGTTATAAATTTGTAAAACTTTTCCGAAAACAAATATATAGACGCTTTGACAGCTAATAAATATGGAAATTTAAAAATGAAAATAAACAAAAATTTATTTTAAGATAAACTAAAATAAAGATAAAAAACATTAAAATAATTTTTAAATAGCGATATTCAATGCCATTTCAAAATTTAAAAAAATTAAACTTTGTTTATGATTGATTTAAGAATTAAATGAAAAAGTTTTGCATAATGCAACGACAAATCAAACAAAAATTAAATGATCGATTTTGTTCATATGTTATCATTATGAAAGCATTTAAATGAGCTTGCTTACAAATAATTATATATAAAGGTGTCTAAAATGTTTAAATTAATAAATTATGAATATTAATTAAATAATTAAAATAAAACATGCTTAACAAAAATATATGCACCATTTTCAACCAAATTAAAAACCAATTACTTACGATTTAAAAATGAGAATAAATATAAATTATAGATAAATGAAACTAACACTAAAAAGCATTAAAATAATTTTTAAGTGGACCATATTCAATTCTTTGGTCATTGCCATTGCCATTGTCAAGATAAGTTTAATTTTGTCTATAACTCCCAATAACTATATATATTTTGGTTGATTGTAATTCTTTTATACAAATAATATTTTTTTCGAAACATGAATGAAATAGAATAAATTAAATTCAAAATATAAATTAATTCAAAATATAGAAAGAAAAACACATAAATAAATAATTTATAGAAACTGTTGATTATTTTATTAAAATTGAATGATTAAAGACCATTTGCAATAAGTAATTAAAATAAAATCATCAATTCGTTAGATAAAATAATAAAGAATTAAAATGATATAATATATGAAATTTTCTAAATTAAAGAAAATAACTTAAATGGACAAGATATTTAAATATCAGAATAATTTAAATTTGTAATTAAAAATAATTGCTTGTAAATAATAATTATATTTTAAATCAATAAAAAGATTTGTACCATAGGAACAAAAGAAAAAAATAAAATGTAATCATTTTTATAAAAAAATAATATCTGAACACACTTTAAATGAAAAAACATAAAGCCTTATAAATTAATTAAAAAATTAGTACCAGAGTTTTTGAAAAATTATTACTTGCAGAATTACATATTTTAAAATTAAAAAAATAATTTATGATAATGGAAAATAAAATTAATGATAAAAAACTTCCTATATTTTAGTGAATGTACTTCAAAAGAATTTTATAATTTTTTAAATTTAACACAATAATAATAAAATATTTAATTACATTTGACAAATCAAAGATGCAACTGGAAAAAACTGAAACGAAAAGATAAAGTGAAAAAAAAAATAAAACTTATTATAATCTTTTCTCTTAAAAATTTTTCTTAATTAAGTTTCGATGAGAAATTATTATTCGAGCTTGAATAGTTAATAAATGCGATACATTTTTTTATACAATATTATAATATATATATATATATATATATCAATAATCCATAAAAATAATACGGGTCGCTGAATAATTACTATTTAAATATAAGATTTACACATGGACTTTATAACTTTCAAGAAAATTCTTGTTCTGTTCTTTATCCGAATATTTAACATCAAACCCAGAATAACAAATAGTTAACTTCAAGATTTGCATTCATATTCATAAAATTTTACAAAGAATACTTATGTTTGAAATTTTAAATTATAAATCCTCACTATTAATCTTCTTCCTATATTGATTTAAAATGATGTAGTTTATTTTAGTATCCAAAAATAAAAAGAAACCATTTCATATTTTTATTATAAAAATAATATCCTATTATTTTATTATAAAAAAATATATTGAATAAAAGCTTTATAAATAGTTATATATTTATATTTATTTTTTACATTAAATTCACTTAAAACCATTCAATTTTTCATTGGTGTTGTGTATTTACAACAAATAAAAATATAAATTGAATAAATTGTAGACGGTCAATTTGCAAATATTTTATTGGAGAAAACAGCAGAAATTGGTCGGAGGAAAATGCACAATAATAGTGAATGAATAGACGAATGCCAAGAGAAGGGAATGGACAGGGCTTAAGTAAGTCAATGAATGGGGAGAAAAGGAATTGATTAACAATAAGAAGAGAGTGCATAGAAAGAGAGAGTAATAGAGAATAAAAGATATGCACTGCTAAGTAGAGAACAAACACGGTGTTCTTTGGTCACACCTAACACCTCCCTTCTTAAGCGGACTTCCTTCTCAGAGTCGAACCGGATTAAGCCGTATTTGGCTTTTGATGGGTCCATGTCCAAAATTTGTGGTGCATGCTTAGTTCTCGATGATCGGCGGATTTGCTTCTGCGCATCTTGTTGAGGCTCGGCATTGGCGCGCCTTAATGGTGATTGACCCGAATTTGTGGGATTTTTCGCCTGATCATTTTCAAAATTTAATTCGACGGGAAAACGACGACGGAGTTGGTTGGCGTGTCGGTGTACTGCTCGGCCGAGTGATGGTGCAAAAATTCGATAGGTCGGAGAATTCTCGACTCTTTCGATCACTTTTCCTGGCAACCGAACACTCTTGTTGTCCTTAAAATTCCAAAAATATACGGGTTCTTCCGCTTGGAAATTCGTCGTTTTTGTTCCGTTTTTGGAATGGAATTGGTTTTCCATTTTTCGGGTGTAAATTTTCTTTGAATTTTGAAAATTTTCCAAATCAATTGGTTTTGGTTTTTGATTTGGCGGATGAATGAGTGAGAGTTTCGTCCGGAGTCGTCGTCCAAGGAACAATTCGTCGGGCAAATGTCCATCAAGGGCTGCACTTGGCGTTGTCCGATACGCCAAAAGTGCTTTTTCTGCCCAATCCTTTCCTTCTTTTCGGGACTTTTTCATAGCCCTTTTGAAGATGTCGACAAATCTCTCCGCCGCTCCGTTTGACATTGAAATAAGTGTTTCCGTCTTAACAAGGCCCAGCAAAATCAATGTGGACACGTTCGAAGACTTCAGTGGCCGCTTTCCATGGCTGAATTGGCACTTTTGTTGAGTTTTTAGCTGCACTTTGACAGTCATCACATTGCCGAACAGCCTTTTCGATGTCACTGTCGATTTTCGGCCAATAAACGTGGTTTTTGGTGATGGCCTTCATTCTGACAATTCCGGGATGGGCGAAATGAAGCGATTTGAGGATGCGCTCTCGAAGTGCCGCAGGAATTATAATTCTGTCGCCATAAATGAGGCATCCATCAATTTCAGTGATTTGATCACGTTTAGGGAAGAATGGTGCTAAAGCATTATTTTCACATTTTTGAGGCCAACCATTCGTGGTGAATTTTTGAATTTGTTGTAGAATTTGGTCATTAGATGTGTTGTCGGCTACTTCAGATGCAGTGATTGGCAACTGATCAGTTTTTGCCTTAAAAATCAAATTAACAAAACATTCAGTTTTGTTGCAAATGTTGGCGATTCAAATTTCCTCATTTGGAGGCGATGAGTCTGGACAAAACGTCGACATTTCCAAATGCGGTTGTGTTCACATAGCGTATGTCGAACTCATAATTGGAAAGGATGAGTGCCCACCGTTGAAGTCGGCTGGCAGAATAAATTGGAATCCCTTTCTTTGATCCAAAAATAGCCAGAAGGGGTTTGTGGTCGGTGAGCAGTGTAAATTTTCGACCATACAGCATTCGGTGAAATTTCTGAACAGCAAACACCAAACCAAGAGCCTCCTTTTCAATTTGGCTATAATTCTTTTGTGCCACTGTGAATGTGCACGACGCGTGTTCAACTACACGTTCTGATTTGTCTGCCAAAATGTGGCTTATTGTTGCGCCGATTCCGTCCTTCGATGCGTCGGCTGCAACAATTATCGGCAAATTTGGGTTGTAATGGGTCAAAAGGAGATCGGACAGCATAATTCCTTTTGCTTTTTCAAATGCCTCCTGTTGTTGTTGACTCCAATCCCATTTTACTTCCTTTTTTAGCAGTTCATCCAGCGGGCTTCGTAGCTCTCGCATTTCTTTGATGAATTATCGTTTGGTGCCGGCATCTGTTTGATAGCCTCGGACCTTGATGGGTCTGGTTGAATTCCCTTTTCGGAAATTATATGGCCGAGGAAAAGCGTTTGGGGTTCCATAAAGGTGCACTTTTCCAATTGAATGCGAAGCCCGTACTCTCGAATTTTGTTAAAAACTTGGAAAATAGTTTTGAGGTGCTCTTCCAATGTTTTGTTGCCAATTATTACGTCGTCCAAGTAAACAAAGGCACCAGGAATTGGCGCAATAATTTTGTCCATAAGACTTTGAAAAATTGAAGGTGCTGATTTAACACCGAATGGCAAACGTTGACACTGGAAAAGTCCTTGGTGAGTGTTGATCACACACATTAGAAAATAAATAAGTATCTTAAATTAATATAAAATACTTATTTAACTAAAGTTTTTATTGAAATTTTTGGGTGCATCAAAATAAAAGTTTCACCTTTGCAACAAAAAAATGAAAAAATTTAGGTCCCTTGGAGCACAAACTAATAAGAAGACTACATATATTAAATAAATAATCAAAAAATTACAAAGTTCAATAATAAAAAACAAAAGGTATATGATCGTTCGAAAAAGGATGATTATTTAACATAGATGCGAATATAAGAGTTATGATAAATTATTAATTTGCCTCCAAAAATGAATAATATAATTGGGAAGCAAATTTATTTACAATTATTATATTTCAAAAGAGATTTAATTCCCTAAATTTCCGAGAATTAATTGTAGGGTTCGAGCCCCGTGGGGCGGCGCCGTGGGGCGGGGGTGGCTTTTCGCGGGGGCGGGGGTTGGCGGGAGTCATAGTTGCGGGGGCGGGGACGTGGGCACGAAAATTCGGCCCCCGCGGGGGCGGGGGCGGGGGTTTGCTTTGAATTAGCTCCAAAAAATCTCAAAAAAAGTTATTTTGTATGAATGATTTCTTTGGCTCCACATTCCTTTATTTGTTGATCGCCTTGATTCTATTGATTTTGACATAAATTGGACAGATTTTGACTAAAAATAACCAAATTTAGGGATTTTTAGGTAATTTTTTAAGAAAAAAAGGTTTTTTTTTTGGGCCGGCGTGCCGATAGGGGCGACCAAAAAAATTAAGATTTTCCTATAAATTTTCGTTTTTTAACTTTATTAAATTATCATGATTTACTCAAGGAAATTAAAACTTAGATTTTTAAAAATTTTCCGGCACATTTTTCCTAAAAACTTGATGAATGTGCGAGGAAAGAGGTCCGGCGGTGCCGATAGGCGCCGCCGGGAAAATTTTAAGAATTTTTAATTAGAACTTTTCCAAGATTTTCCTCTTTTAGATGAAAATAAGGCATTACCCCCAAATCAGAACATTTCTTAGAAATAAAGAACATAAAGAAACACTGTATTAATCAGAAAAAAAATAAAATCAAAAGAAAAACGTCAGCCGGTGTCGAACTCATAACAAAAAGTATTGTTAATGTTGAAGCACTAACCACTAAACCACAAATATTTTGAAGAAATATAAGCAAATTACTTTATTTCATAAAAATTTGTAAAGAAGGTTAAAAAATTAAAATTGTATAAATTTTTGCATTTAATTCCACGAATATGCCATTCTTAGTAGTGTATTTTTCACCCCCGCGCCCCCGCGGGGGTGAAGGTCACGGGGGCGGGGGTTGCGGGGGTCTGAGTCGCGGGGGCGGGGACGGGGGTGAGGCCAAAAAACCTGTCCCGCCCCCGGCGGGGGCGGGGGTGACGGGGGCGGGGCTCGAACCCTAATTAATTGAATAGAATAAATAATAAATTAAAAAATAAATGATTCGACTAGGCCGAGAGAATGAGAAAAATTTAAATATAAATACAATAATTATAATCAAAAATAACAATAAGTAATAAAATGAAAAATTTCAATTTAAGTCCTTTTTAATGAAAAAGAAAAAAATTCATAAAATATTTGTAAAATTCAAAGTGCAAGCAAGAAACATACTTTTAAAAAAATAAAATTTGAGACAAAAAGAATTTAAAAACAACTATCAAATTTATAATTGTTGAATTTTATTTATATAATAATAAATGATAAACTTAATCAGTAATTTATTGTAAAGTATAATTAATAAACTAATGGCTGACAAAGAATTTCTTAATTATTCATTAATGATAATTATTTAAGTGCATATTTAAACATTAAACAAACAAAGACTATTATTTTCCTCAAGCAGTGATAAATAAAAAATAAATAAATTTTTATTAGCAATTAAAATAAATATTTATAAGAATTACTACGTTTTTTCCCAATTCACTTGAATTTTCTACCAAGGCCTGGGCCTGTCGCAGAATCATCAAAAGTATTCAGAAATATACTACAATCAGTGGTGTTTCTGTAGAACAACATCTTGACTCTGAACAAACATTGATGAGTCATGATGAATGTTTACAAATGGCAAACAATAAGCGCTGCAGCTTAGGATATCTCAAAAATGATTCAGGATTGTGGCACACAGATAGGAAGATTGACCGGACACCCCGTCCTTGGTTATTAGGCTCTTTTTCCTGGAAGAAAGTCAAGAGTGAGAATTGCTTTGCCTTTGAAACTGAAGTATATTCGCACATTGGTGCCACTTCAATTATAACTCCTGCGGGAACCGCTCAAGCTTGTTCGTATGAAAAAGGAAACTGTGTCCTCTCTGACAAAACTGTCTTAGTCTGGGTCCCTCAAAAGGACAAAATGTGTAAATACAGTCCCATCGGAGTCATGGATGGACATAATCTTGGAAATGTTTGGCTTTCCACTTTAGGCGACTTGGGTCTAACCAGCTCAATTGTTAGAAATATTTCAGATTGCGGTCGAAATCTTACTGTTTCTGACCAAGGACCAGCTTTTACAATTAACTCACAAAGTCCACGCCATATTTACACACTAACATATCTCGTTCAGTTAACATTGCTTTTGCTCAGGCATTTAACTCCTTTTGTGATTTAATGCTTGACACACAACGTTGGGTACAGTCCTCATATCTCAATGATCCCACAAGCCTTACGAGGTTTATTCACCAAAATAATTTCTTAATTGCGAAGAGAGTTGGTGTTTCTCTTCTAAGAACATGGCCATGTGTCCCTCTCAGTCAGTCTGACTTTGAATTTCGTCCAACTCACACCAATTCATCCTGTTTTGAATTTCTTCCAATAATAGTCAAATTAAATGGAAAGGAACATATCGCTTTCCTAAATCCTACGTATTTGACAGTTTCTCTTCATTCTAAAACAGCTCCTTGCGAGGACCAGAGAAGTATTTTAATTCAAATGGCTGATCGAACGATTGAAGTTGACCAAGTAGATGGGACAATCAGCAATGTTTATGTCCATGAAATCAGAGAGGTTGAACTTGACTTTGGTAAGTCAACACGCATTCCGAAGCTCACACCTCATGCTTTTCATCATCTGGTTATTCTCAATCTTACTGATCTCGCCACACATGTCTTTGCATCAAACTTGGTACAGGTAAGTCAACTTACATATAGAGCTGATACAACTCATTTCTCTGAAATTAAAACGACTCTCTCTGATGAATGGTCAGCACTAGAAGAATCAATAGTTCAAAAAGCTGTGGGAAATTATTCCCTGGCATGGCAAAGTAATAAAATGAAAAATTTCAATTTAAGTCCTTTTTAATGAAAAAGAAAAAAATTCATAAAATATTTGTAAAATTCAAAGTGCAAGCAAGAAACATACTTTTAAAAAAATAAAATTTGAGACAAAAAGAATTTAAAAACAACTATCAAATTTATAATTGTTGAATTTTATTTATATAATAATAAATGATAAACTTAATCAGTAATTTATTGTAAAGTATAATTAATAAACTAATGGCTGACAAAGAATTTCTTAATTATTCATTAATGATAATTATTTAAGTGCATATTTAAACATTAAACAAACAAAGACTATTATTTTCCTCAAGCAGTGATAAATAAAAAATAAATAAATTTTTATTAGCAATTAAAATAAATATTTATAAGAATTACTACGTTATAAAACAATTATCATAAAATTAAAAACATAAATAAATTAGGATTTCGCTGATATAAATTAGATTATACTTAAATAATAATACTCACGCATGCGAAAGAGTACCTCTCGAAGTCCTGGAATTATCAGTCGAAAAAAATTTAATTTTCCAAACACTCAGCATTAATACATTCAATTGAAGTGTGTCACAAATTGTTCTTGTTTGAGCTTAATTCATGTTAATTCATATAGTTAAAAAATTTGTTTTTTTCAAACAACATAACCAAATAAAAGATATTAAACTAGGAAATAATATGTTCTGATTAGGGCTGGGAAATTTAGGTAAAAACATTGGCAACGTTACATAATAAATTTCGTTTATCTATCATAACATAGGTAAATATATTTTACTCGTGACGTCATTTGTAAATTATAAGAAACATTATAATCAGTTGCGAATGTAAGGCCGGGACCGGAAATGGTCTTTACCCTTCTCCCCTCCACATTTTATCTCTCCGATAAGGCTCCTCCCATCCCGAGGGGGCGCTTAAAAGGCAATGGATAACCAGCCAAAGGGGTCTGAAAATAAACAAAAATTTATTTTAAGATAAACTAAAATAAAGATAAAAAACATTAAAATAATTTTTAAATAGCGATATTCAATGCCATTTCAAAATTAAAAAAAATTAAACTTTGTTTATGATTGATTTAAGAATTAAATGAAAAAGTTTGCATAATGCAACGACAAATCAAAAAAAAATTAAATGATCGATTTTGTTCATATGTTATCATTATGAAAGCATTTAAATGAGCTTGCTTACAAATAATTATATATAAAGGTGTCTAAAATGTTTAAATTAATAAATTATGAATATTAATTAAATAATTAAAATAAAACATGCTTAACAAAAATATATGCACCATTTTCAACCAAATTAAAAACCAATTACTTACGATTTAAAAATGAGAATAAATATAAATTATAGATAAATGAAACTAACACTAAAAAGCATTAAAATAATTTTTAAGTGGACCATATTCAATTGTTTAAAAAACGCGAGGGAATGTAAAAATTGAAATTTAAAATAAAAATACAATAAAAATAATCAAAATAAAAATGAATAATAAAAAGTGTTTTTCAAAATTAAAGCGGACTTAATGAAAAACATAAACAATTTTTATTTAAACTACAAATAAATAAATCTTGGACTACGTGAATTAGTCTTGAGATTCAGTAAATTCTTTTAGGAGTGGTCTAGTTGTATTGTTGATTTTTTGTTAAAAATAATGTTAAAAAAATGATATAAATTTGATATCAATTTGATATCAATTTTCCAAAAAAAAATCCTATGAACAATATCTTAGTCATAAGACGCTTGAGAATTTTTGACTAAAAATAACCAAATTTAGGGATTTTTAGGTAATTTTTTAAGAAAAAAAGGTTTTTTTTTTTGGGCCGGCGTGCCGATAGGGGCGACCAAACGAGGAAAGAGGTCCGGCGGTGCCGATAGGCGCCGCCGGGAAAATTTTAAGAATTTTTAATTAGAACTTTTCCAAAATTTTCCTCTTTTAGATGAAAATAAGGCATTATCCCCAAATCAGAACATTTCTTAGAAATAAAGAACATAAAGAAACCCTGTATTAATCATGTTTATGTGTTAAATATATTAATATCAAAGATCTTAACTTTGTTTCAAAGATCTTAATTTTGTTTTTTTGCAATTAAATTTGAATAGCGAATTAATTTTTTTCTTGTTTAATAATAGAATAACATAAGAATTTCCCGTAAATTATTTATAGACTTATATATATATATATATTTATATTTTTAAATCTTTTTCATTAGGGACGAATATTTCATAATTTTGGTGCTAGGTCGTTTCGTAAATTCCGCCACTATGGGCGTTTCGTAAATCCGCCAAGGGGTAGGAAAACAAAAAATGTAAGACATATAAATTCATAACTTGGCTTAAATTGAATAAAATTAAGAATTCTTGGTATCATTCAAAAGCTCTAGATGTTCTCTAACCGAATATTACTTAAATTTTTTTTTTATAAAATTTTTAAAAACTTATGGACACAAAACATCAAAAAATCTTGAGTCAGCATTCTGTCCATAATTTTTTTGAAACTCAATGAAATTTTTTGAAATTTTGCAAGCTAACTAGAGAATTCTTAGGGCTATCGAATAAATAAATTAATTTTGGATCAATTGTCATTTTAAGGACTTTAAAATTTTAAATATTTAAAAATAAATATGCATGACCATTGCAAAAAACATAGCATATTTAATGCTTTATAACTTTTTTCAGAAGCAATTCGATTAAATTTTCTTTATAGAATTTCAAGTACTCTATTTAGTCTATTTATCTTTAAAATTTCAAAAAATTTCATTGAGCTACAAAAAAGTTATGGTCAAAAAACTCTGACTCAAGATTTTTTAAAATTTTGTCACCATAACTTTTTGAAAATTTTATAAAAAAATTTTCTAAATTTATATTCTGATAGAAAACACCTAGAGATATTAAATGATACTAAAAATTATTTTTTTGATTTACTTTAAGCCAAGTTATGAATTTATATGTCTTACATTTTTTGTTTTCCTACCCCTTGGCGGAATTACGAAACGCCCTGGCGGATTTACGAAACGCCCATAGTGGCGGAATTTACGAAACGACTCAGCACGCATAATTTTGATTGCAAGCAGAGCAGCATTTTTGCTTCCGATTAATAATAAATTTTTATTTTTAAATTTTTAATTCATTAAAAGATATTATAAAAGAAAATACTTATCTAGGGTATATCGGCGATTTTTGAATAAGGTTGATATCTTGGTTAATTTAATAATTTCAGTAGGCGATAGGAGTCGAATACCATGAGTATTTATAAATACCAAATAATTAAATAATAATATATCAAATAACAAAAATTTATCTTTTTTTAAATATCAATGTTATTTTTTTGAAAATCATATTTCAATTCCCAATAACGAAAGCAGTCTGTTTATAATCATCAATAATCCAATTATTAAATAAAACTTAATATACAAAAAATATCAGTTTCGAAAAAATTTAATTTTATAACAAATATGAAAAGCACAGAAATTCAATCAATGAACAGAAAAAAGTAATTTTATTGTTTTAATAAGACAAATGCAATGGTAAATTTTGCTTGAAAAATATATTCTATTTAATTTTATAATAGTAATTTCAAATAAAAATCAGTCAATATATTTTTATATTGAAAAGAACTCCAAAACAAGCATGGAAACCACAACATAGCAAGAGAAATACTTTTATTAAAAATAAACAAAAAATTATCATCGATATAAAATCAAAGTTAAAAAGAAGATAATCAAGGAAATTATTGACAAAGACAAAACAAAGAACTTTAAAATAAAAATTTAATTTTTAATACAATTTAAAAATGTGATATTATTTTTTAAACAAAAAAATTATTAAAAAATTCCAATAAGAAGAATCCATTACCAATAATAACGGCGTCGACTCTCCAAATATATTTTGCAAGTGAAAAACGGATTTCTACAGATATGCAAGAGACGCTGTGAAGCGCAGCAAAAAAAACTAAGCACCATGAATAAAAATAACAATAAATTGAATAAATTAAACACCAAATATTTTAAAATAAATAATCTAAAAACTCTTAATATGCATAAACAAAATTAACAAAGAATACAAAAAATTTATACAATAAAAATTTATTTATAGTAAATATGAGAAAACCTTCGCACCAATCAAGCGGAAGAGAGCGAGTTAATATAAAAAGAAATTTTATTTATTTATTGTAATTATTTTAAATTGTTATTTATAATTTAGAGAAAAATTGTAAAATTTAATTGAAATATAGTCCATAAAACTAAAGAATATTAGTCAATATATTATTGTCTGAAAAATAAGCAAAATAATAATTCAAAATAAAATATCTACAATTAAATGTGTTTTCTGCTAAATCTTCTAGAATAAAAGAAACTAATCAAAATTACACCGTATTTTAAATAAAATTATCGACCTAAGGCAAGATTTTTAATGTACATCTTTGATTACATGTAATTGAAACCGATAAAATAAATAATTAAATATTTATGAACATATCGACATAAATACATGCAATAGCCAATTCAATATGAAAAATTTCAATCAGAAAAATATGATAAGTGACTATTGATTATTAACTACAATATGTTTATCATTTAATGAAAAAGTTTGAACAAAAATATAATCCAAAATAAGAATATTTATTCAATTTCATAAGCTTCATAAGCTTAAAAACACGAAAAATTTATATAAACAATAAAAAATGTGGGAAATTAAATCTATGAATATTAAACAAAATAACTAATGGGAATAAAATATAAATTTCAAAAAGTCAAATAACATTAATTATATATTTATTTATTTTAGATCATAAATAATTAAATTAATTTTTTTAGAACGAAAATTTTATATAAATATAACTTTTTAAAACTTATTAGGTGGGACTAAATCTGGGGAGTTACGTGGTCAAATTTATTTATCTTTAAAAATTGCACAAATTATAAAACATGCTTAATTAAAATTAATTATTCATTTGAAAATAATGTATAAAATAATATAAAAAAAATTAATTTAAAAAGTATTTCATATAAAAATATGAATTATTTTCAAATTATGTACAAAATTATTTTTTTAAATATAAAATATTTTTATGATTCCTATTCGAATAAATTATGAATATAAATTTATAGAAAGAAATATATATGAATATCCAATTAATGTATAAGAGTAAAAAAATAAATTACAGTAAGAATAAAATTGCTCATTATACAATAATTTGACAAAATATTAATTATTTTAAGATAAATATTTAATAAAATAACTAATAAAAAACAAACGCAGTTAATTTGTGTTGCCTTTTTAAAAACTTTAATATATGAATAAATTGGAATAGTTTTACCTTGAATTAAAATATTGCTTCTTCTGACGAAACAAGGCGCAAACTGGCTCTGTAACAAGAATTTAATAGCACTTATTTTCAAAAAAAATAATAAACAGATAATTTAATTAAAAAAATAAATAAATTTTAAAAAATAAAATGAATTCACCTTATTTTTTAATAAATATTATAAATTTAATAGAAAAAAATTCAAATATTTTTTATTCAGTCTAATTAGTTAGAGACAACAAAAATTGCGAATTTCTCGAGATCACGAACAGCAATTTACGTCAAATCGCTAATAAATAAATATTTACGCCAATAAAAATGGCACTAATTTAAATGTTTTAATGAAAGAATGATTTTTAAAGTAAAATATTTAAACTTCAAAATCCTCGAAAACCTACATAAAGCTTTTCCTTTTTAAAAACACTAATTTATTTATTTTTATTAGAATTACACCTTGAAGAAAAATTTTTAAAAATAAAACCAAAAAGAGCGTTCAGGAAAACGTGATTAATGAAAAAAAACAAATACAAAAATAAACATATTAACTTAATAAAAGAATAAATAAACGCATTTTAGAAATTTTTGTTTATAAGTAAATAGTAGGGTTACACGGGTCCGGGTACCCGACCGGGTCCCAGACCCGGATACCCTGTCTTTTCACTACCCGGACCCCGGACTCGGTTTTTTGAAAATCCAATACCCGGTACCCGACCCGGTAGGTCCGGGTCCAACCGGGTCCAAAAGTACACTGGTAAGAATGGGAGTCTGGATCAAATTGTTGACCAAAGTTTGAGGAAAAGAAAATTTTTTTAAATTAAATTAAGATTTATTTTGAAAATGAGTCATTTATTGCTTCTGTGGCTTAGTGGTTAATCTTTTGGATTCTGTTCCTTGTTTCTCAGGTTCAATTCTTTCTCATATCGGTCTCTTTTAAATATTTATTTAAGATTTGTGTTGAAAACTGCTAGTTTATCATTTCATTAATCAAAAATTTTTAAATCTTCTTTAATAAATAAATTTAAAAAAAATTTGATATAATTTTATACAATATCAAAATAATAAATTTTGAAGGAAAATTAGTATATTTGCATAAATTTTAGATTTTCCTTGTTGGTGCCCCTCCAAAACCTACCTCATCCATATTTTCGTAAAAATTTCGCTAAATTTTTCCAAAAGTCCACAAAAGTACTAATTTTTTGTTGAAAATCTGCTAAAAATATGGCCAAAATTCCCAATTTTTTCCCGGCGGCGCCTGTCGGCACCGCCGGACTAGAAATTGTTATTTTTCATAAAAAATTGGCTCAAAATTTAGTTATTTTTTCGACAAAATCTGATACAAATCGCATTAAGAATTACAAAAAAAATTCATGGCTGCCCCTAAGTATAAGCTTTTATTTTTAAGAAAAAATTGCCTAATTTGAAAAAAATAAATATTTTTGGATTTTTTCAGGACCCGGTTGGACCCGATACCCGGACCCGGACCCGGTTTAAAATCTTGGACCCGGACCCGGAACCCGGCTTTTCAGGACCCGGCAATACCCGGACCCGATTTTTGCCCAAATACCCGGACCCGTGTAACCCTACTTGTGCATTGTTTTCAATTAGAGTTGCACAAGTACGATTTAACAAAAAATTTTGTAAAATTCCAGGAAGTTTTTTGTGTTCCCTGAACATGTCTGACAAGAAATTATATTAGGTTGTAATCAACATTCCTTTGATATTATTATTTTTTGCGTAATAATCATATTTCAATAATACTTTATTGTATACAAATTTTTTCATTTTACTTAATTTCTTTATTTATTTTTTTACTTTTATCTCTTTAAGTACAAATAATCTTTTATATTTATTTAAAAATTGGTTAATAAAAATAATATTTTTAACATGCATTAACTTTCCTTTTCTCATTACTTTTTGTTGCATGATAAACAAAGCAATCATTTCAATTCTTAATTCAACCGTGATTTTGAAGTTTAAAATTCTTGTTTATTTAAAAGCCTAAGACATTTTTTGATTTAATAAAATATTAATTTTAATAATTATATTTTGGTACTTTCCTGTTTTGGGGCCGCACCCAAAAATTTTAAAAAATCACCAAAAGAGCGAGCAAAATAAACAAGGCGCGCGTAACACTAATGAGGGGGCATAAATACAGCAATTTCAGACAAAATTTTGTCAAATGGATCAGCTCCTCGGTGTTTGCAATCTTCACGCCAGAGAAAGTCACACATTTTTTTTAATTTTTGGGTGCGGCCCTAAAACAGGAAAGTACCTATATTTTTTCTCTTAATTAGCTTAATAAGTACTTGGATGTTTAAATTGATTTAGAAAAATAAGTCGTTTTACATTTGGTTTTATCTTGCAAGGCATCGGCTGTTTTACTTACAGCTGATGTGATACCCAGCAGCACAAAGATGGGCCGGCAATTTCAATTTCAATCATTTTAATTATTCCAATTCAATCTTTCTTTTTTATTACCGGTTGAATATGCTTTATTTTAAATACTTGTATAGAATAAAAAAATTAGGTATTTATATTTGATAGCTTAAAACTTTTTTGATTTATTTCTATGGCTATATTTTTTCTTTTTAACAATTAATACTACTATTTTTTTAAATTTATTTTAGGAATTGGTATGGTATCCAGAACATTTGGTCTTTTGAGTTTTGCTCTATTATACATAAAATATTCAAATATATCTTGAATTTTTATAATATTCATTTATTTATTTTTATTTTTTATGTGTTTTTGTTTTTATAATTATTAATCTATTTATTATATTAGTTATTGGTTTTTATTATACCATTCGCAAATATTAATCTTATATTATTAACTCATTTTTAGTATTAAATATGTCGGATAACGAGATTTAAAATGTTTTTTTATAATCTTTTCTTTTGTCATGATATATATTATATTTGAATATTATGTTCTTTCGTAATTTTTCATGTTTGGTTCAGTGCAAGGGATCATTTCTCGTGCTCGCGTGATAGTATAACTTTATCTTTTTTGCTGAGCAGTTTATGTATGAAAATATAATAAACTAACCTATAATATTATCTCTATAATCTAGATAAACATAATTACCATTTATTTTGTGTTGTTGCCAATAATATAGAAAAATGAAATTTTATTTTTTATTAAATTATGATATAAAGAAATAAACTTTTTTTATATATAAATAAGTATATTCTAGCGCATTTATTATTTTATAGATTAAAAACATTTTTCTGGACATTTTAGGGTGCTGAATACGAAAATGTTTATATTAAATTTCTGAAAATCAAAAAAAATGTGATGATTTATTTAAAATAATATAAGTTGAAATTTTTCCAAAAAAGGTTTTTTGTTTTTTTCAGGATCAATTTTTGGTAAAAAAATGATTATTTATTTAAATAAATAAAATATAATTTGCATTTTTTTCAAAAATGTTTTGCTATATTTATGAATTAGTTTTTCAAGAATCAAATGCGTAAAAATAAGAAAAAACAGAAACTTTACAATTGATTAGTCCAAATTGGTCTGAATTTTGAAACTGTATATATATTATTCATTAATTTTTTCATTTGTTTTATATTTGTGAGTTATTATGTTTATAATTTTGATTTATTTTTTAATTATAACATTCGAAATAACCATTTAAAAAAAGATAAAAAATTATAATAATCAAAGTTATTTAACTTTAATGGAAAAGAATAAAATAAGCAATAAATGATAATTACTATTTTAAAACAAAGAAGGGTTGATTGGAAAAAATGGAGAAGAATGAATTGAATAAAGATAATCATTTTAATTAATAATCAATTTTAAAGAAACAAAAAATTGATATTTTGGTACACTCTCATTTAGATTTTTCAAAAACTGACAATGTTAGTCAATTGAATCTTGGAGGCAACAAATTTATCACATAACATTCTGCCTCTCGACGAGAAAAAAAAATATAAATATCATAATAAAAAATCATTTATTAATATATTAAGTAATCGCAACAGATAAAACCCATTTATTAATAACAAAAGGCACCACAACTGCGCAAAGCACAAGCGCCAAGTCCACTCGCCTTGAAAATAAAATTAAATAACAGATAAATAAATTATAATAATTATATTGATAATTAATAAAAAATAATGAATGAAAAGATTCCACTATTTTAAAGGACATCATTAATAAATAATAAAATAATTGTCTGATAGCAAAAATTAATAAAAAAAAATCACTTTTTTAAAATATAAAATCCAGAATACAAAGATCAGCCTATTAGGCATATTTCGATGGGACAAGAGGAAAAAATAGAACAAAAAATAAAAGAATGCTACAAAAATGAAAAATTCAAAGATTGTCGAGAGTATTTTAAAATAAACAACTTGCATCAATTTGTATTATTAAAAAAGTTTGTATGAATCATTCATCAAACGCTGAGAGATGCTGGATCACGAGAAGAGCAATAAAATGGAATTTATCATACAAGCATTATAAATAGTATAAAAAAAACATATAATTTTATGGTAACAGAGAATGAATTAAAATTTGCAATAATACGATGAATGACTTCAATTCTTTAATAAAATAAAAAGTCTGCGTATTTAAAGTAGGGTTGCTCCAACCCCCTCGAGGGGGGGGGGGGATTTTTTTTAACGAAAACCACCTTTTAGTTTTAAATACTCAAAAACCTTATTTTTCTTCAATTTAGTAACAAATATGTAATAAATAATGAAAATATATATCTTTATATGCTGATAAAATTAATTATAAAATAAAGCTTCTTTAAAAAATAAAATGTTTAACAAGTATTTTAAAATTTAAAAATAGTAAATTTAAAAAACGAAAATGCTCTGGATGGCCTGCATGAATAGAGCCAGCAATCGAAACCAACTCTGACAATAGACGCATTTCGAGCAAAAAATAATTGCAAAAAGTTTTTGAGAGAATAAAAACAAAGTGTTTAAATTGCCAAAAAATAAAATCACCAACGATTGTAGCTTTTTAAAAGGAAGAATACTATATTATTTTACAAGCTTTTAGCCGAAGCGTAAGAGTCATTTTAGTAAAATTAAAGATGATTTCTAAAAAAAATTTAAACTAATTCAAAAAATTTTTGCTGAAAAATAAATATTAATAAAAGAAATTTAAATATATTTTTTCTTCATTATTACTGGGTTTAAAATGTATGTTTTTTTTTTGTTGTTGATAATGTAATTAATTATTAATGTGCTTTTTTATTGCAGAATTTTCTCAGCTGAAATTTAATATAAATGATTTTGTTTTATCTTTTTTTTTGTAATTTTTGATTATTGATAATCCGCTACCATATTGCCTGATTTAATAAAAAATAAATCATATTTATTATTTTTTGTTATTTTGGTCAAATAAATTTTACATTTATTTTATATGTTGTGAGTAATTGATAACTTAGTTAATATTTTTAAATATATTATTTTAAGCTGTTCGAATCTTGGCCGCCTACTCCATAATCGCTTCAATTGTGCATTTGTTCATTTCAAAATATTTATTTACTCGCACTTGAAGAAAGCTTTTTTTTCTAATTTGTTTTTTTCTATACTAAGAGTAAATTTTTTTATAAATCAATTATTTTCTACATTATTTTTAATTTGCTCATTTATTTTAGAATTTAAAAAAATTTATTTTTTAAAATTTAACAAAAAAAAATTTTTATAAATTTTCTTTGAACAAAATAAAAATATATTTAAAATGCTTCAATATATATATCATTTGGTAATTAATTATGCAATCAGTAATTTCAAACTGAAGTGTAACTTATGTTTATACATTGCTGGGCTTAAATTTTTTAATTTTAATTACTTTACATTAATTTTAAATAATTAATTATTTTTACAAAATAATATTATTTTTTCATGGTTGGGTCCTCTAAAATTGAAAAGTCGGTAGCGAACACGAAACTGAAATTATTTATTCATTTATGAGACAAATTCATTTCAAAATTTTGCCACTTTTTATTACAAATAAAATTGAATTTATTTTATTTAAATTATCCAAATGAATGTTCTATTTGCTTACAGAAGATCGATGCACATATAAAATATCGCTAATTTAATTAATACAGGCTTCTTTAATTATCATAATTAGAGGATAAATGAATAGTTTAAAATTCCCATTAAATAATTATTATTTTACTTATTTAATTCACATTTTCTTCCATATGAAATATTCATTTTGATGAGACATACATTTTATTCTTTTTTCTATTTCTTTTTTCTGCATTATTTTTTATATTTATAATCATTCGATTTTTTGATAACTTTAAATGAGCAATATTAAATTATATGACTACTTTTAATAATATATTTCTGACAATACTGTTTATTTATTACGATCTAATATTTTTAATTAATGGAAAATCTTTTAGTTAAATTTTTGTTTTTTTAAATAAATTACTATTTTTCATCCATATAAGTTTAAAAAAGTTATGGCTAAAAAATTCTGACTTAAGTCATATTTTGACTCATTCTCTTTTTTTCTTTAACTTACTTTCTTAATTTTGATAGAAGGTTGATAAATTCATTTTAGCAAATCTGACATTATATTACAATAATATCATATTTACAATAATTAATTTTTTTTATTTAAATAAGTTTTTTTCTAGAATAAAATTTTCTAATTTCTAACGTTCTTCTGTGGCCTTTGCAGCGAAATCTCATTGAAACA
Organism: Heterodera schachtii; assembly: GCA_023374025.1. Lineage (NCBI taxonomy): Eukaryota > Metazoa > Nematoda > Chromadorea > Rhabditida > Heteroderidae > Heterodera > Heterodera schachtii. Next base: position 41,815 of record SIJG01000129.1, read on the forward strand.
TCATTTTTAATTTGATTTTTTATATTAATATTTTAATTTTACTTTTTATTGAGAAATTAAAAACTGTTGGTAAATTTTTATTTTTGAATTTTTTTTGATTTTTCAGAAGTTACCTTTGATTTATTCAAAGGTGTGAAAAATTGGCTTTTTCTTCTGCCAAAATATTATTATTATTATTATTTGCTAAATTTAATGATTATTTAAGTGAATATTTAAAATAAAATCTAAAATTCATTAATAAAATGAACCAATTAATCATTTACAATTATTTTTTATAGAATATCTTATATTTTTTTCTTTTTTAAATAAATAAATTTGCATGAGTTTTATTTAATTTTTGTTTTATTTTCAAATTGTAATTATAATGTTTTTAATTCTTTCTAATCATTTTTCAAAAATTATCATAATATAATTTATTTTTTCAAATATATTATTACTATTATTAGAGAGTTTTTGGGTCTAAAGTAATACAAAAATGGACGATATTCTAAGTTTTTTAAATAAATTTAATAGGAAACTTTTGTATTTTTGTAGAGATTTTTTGTTGATTAAGTAACTGTTTTTTTATCGGTATTTTCTTCAAGTAATTACAAATAGTTGCTCAAGGTTCGCCTCCATAATCTAAAAATTTTTAGAAACTCATTTAAAGACTCTCATATCTTATTTTAAGATCAATCGACGCCATATTGCGCGATGAAAATTTAAATGAACATGCTTTTTAGCAGAACCTTTAAAATTGGAAATGTAATGAAATGTGTTGATAAAAATTTTTTTAACGATTTTTAAAAAAATTAGAAAATGAAAATATTTTTTAAATTTATTTATCACGTTCTTTATTCCATATGTTGATTGAATATTATTTAAATTTTTTTTAAGAATTTCAATTTTTACTTATATTTTTAGCGTAATTAATTGTTTTGTAAAAAAATTAGATTAATAAGCTTCTAATTTATAATTTAATTATTCACATTTATTTAATATTATATATTTTCCATTGATTTATTCTTGCAGGAGATCAATATTTAGATTAATTAATTAATTATTCCTTTTAATTAATTGTTTTTTTTAATTCATGTTTTTTATCACAGAAATTTTAGTTCTATTTAGTATGTTTAAACAAAAATAATAGCAACCAAAATATACTATTGAATCTTTTACATTAATGAAATACAAATGTCTTATTCTATTAAAAATGTTTTTAAGATTAATAAAGAATATTGTTTTTCTGCTCAACCAATGTTCGATACAACTCATTTTTTGTACGAATGTCACGCCTCTATAAGCTTCTATCTAAAGGGGCGAGACTACTTTGTCCTAATGAATTTGCTAAACTCTTTGACAACGTTAATTTTGATATGTTTATTTGCTTGTGAAATGTTTCTCAAAAGTAACCTATTTGTTCACCTTTTATTGGCGGCGTAACGCTTTTTGCGTTTGTTATTTAGCGATAATATAATTAAAAAAACTTTAATAAATCATTTATTTAACAATATATATTAAATAAGTAGAAATGAGGAATGGTTTTACAAATAAAACGATCGTCACTTTACTGCAAAATATAAAAAAAATTTAAATAAATATATTTTAATTTTAAATTTTATTTATATTTATAATATTATGGAAGAAGACTTATAAATCTGTTCAAACAAAAAGACCAATACTAGTCGAGTACATAAATAAAAATACATTTAAATATTGCTAAATTAGTTATATAATTGATAAATGTGTAATTTAGATCAGAATAAAAAGAGAAGAAGAAATAAAAATACTAAAAAAATCTTAAAAATATTTTAACAAAGACAAATAAAATTTAAGTTAGAAATTAATTCAATAAATATTTATAAAATCTAAAAGCAATTCTTTTTTAGCTATCTTTTAAAATTTATGTTAAAAGCAGTAATTATTCGTCTATATATGAGCAAATTTATTTAATGATAAAACATAAAACCATTTTTAACATTGAAAAATTAACAACAATTAATGAAAAAATATTTTAATTGAAACATACAATGAAATAAATGTTAATATTAATCTTAAAACCTCTCATCGAACTGCTAATCAAAGAAGTAACGCATCATGAGATTAAAAGAAAACTGTTAAAAACATAATAAATAAATATTTTACATTAATCAAATGAATAAATAAGTAATAAAGGATAAATAAAATTTTAATTACAAAGACAAGTTGAGTCGAGAAAAATGGAGATATGAATAGATCTTCTTAAAAACCTATGATATTCAATAAGAGCACTAAAAATGACAAAATAGATTATTATAGTTTTTGATATCCATTAAAATATTTCAAATTTAAAAATAGAAGGGAATGAACATGTTTTAAAGACAATGAAAAAATAAATAAAAAATATTAATGACTTATTCGGAAATTTTTTTTATAATAAACAAAAGAATAAAAAATTTAACTAAATCTTTTATAACTTAAAAAAACTTAAAAACTGAATTATTTATAAAAAGGAATAATAATTTAAAGAATATTATGAAGCACATTTCGAGATGCAATATCCAAAAAATGAAAACGCATGAAAAATACATCCAAAATAAAAAATATAAATATGCTCCAAAATTAAATCAATACTTTATTTAAAATGAATGAGTTAATTATATTTTGTTCCACCAGTGTTAATTATTTTATTTGAAAATAATGAGTCTTTGTTAATAAATATTCATCTTAAATTAATTGAAATATTTAGGAGAATTTTTTAATTTACAAAGGCAGATCGTAAAATAAAAACAAAGAAAAAATAAATATAAACATTTTTAAATTTCGGGTGTAAAAATTTTTATATTTTAATTATTCAATCTCAGAATCCATATTATTTTCCTTTGATTTTATATAAAAAATAACTGAAAATAAAAAAAGACATAAAGAATAAAGGATTAAAATAATATTTCTTTTTTTTATAGTTTATTTGAATATTTTTTAATTTATTAATAGGGTTTTCAGAAATAGTGGGGTTTTGAATAAACATTAATTTTTTTTTAATTTAAAATTTTTTGCAAAATAATAAATTTGAAAATGAATAGTGCATGAAATGGATATCCGACTTTTGGGGATTTGCTTGAAATTATGATGACCCTAATACATAATGATTAATTCTGTTTTCACATCCGTTGACCATTGGGAAAGGCGTTTTAATAAAAATAGAAAAAGGTGTACTGTTGTCGGCAAAAAGCCGCAAAAAATGCACTTCCCGGCAGGGCCTATTTCAATTCGGATCAAGTCCTCGACTTGGTGATTTCATTTTTGCGACATCGACTGCAAGGATTCTGTTTCAATTAGATCGAGTAAAATATCGAGTGCCGCACTCGATTTTGGCATCAAATCCTATCTTTCTTGTTTCAATTAATCAAGTTAGCAATTCGAGGACTTGATCATCAAGTCAAGTGTAAAATCGACCGCGGCACTCGATTTTTCACTTGATTTTTTAATTTTTGTTTCAATTCAAAAAACATCAAGTCAAGGACTTGAGGAGCTATAGTGGATACATCGAGTGTAGCACATACAAGCTTCATTCAGAAGAAAATATATATCTCGAGAATGGCTGAATGAAAAAATCTGATTTTTTGGGATTATTTAAATTCAAGATTTTTGACCAAATATATTTTTTCGGATTTTTTACAGCAATATTTCTAATTTTAATTTGTTTTTGAAAAGGGTCATTTTTTTGTTATAAAATTCAAATTATTACAAAAATTCACTCTGCTATACTAAGGTCTTGGTTATATAAACAACGAAATTTATCAAAAAAATATCTTTGATAAAATTAATTGAGGTTATTCGCACGGCGAAAAGTCAGATGCAATTCGCCTGTGCATTTGGCCAATAAATTGTTCATACAAAGGAAGGTCCCCAGGTGTCCGTGGGATTTCCGAATGAAACTTGGTGGGTGGATAGAGCACTCATGGGTTCTTAAGAAAAATGTTTTTATTTTCTGCCAAATAAGCATGAGTGCCGAGTTATGTGACGTGTCAAAGTTTTTAGTTTTTACTACTAAAGAAAAAGAATAATCATTTCTTTCTTGTAACAGTAACCATTGGTGTAGAGGTAGTGCGTTAGTTAACTTTTTTTGGGTCTCAGGTTCGAATCCACTGCATGCTAATACATTTTACAATTTTTATATTTATTTTTTAAGCAAAGTTAATTATTAAAAATATTTTTTATGAAATAAAATCTTTATTTTAATTTTATTCAATAAAAAATTAAAAAATTACATTAATCATAAAGATGCAATGATGCACTAAATATCAGTCGATTTGAAAAAATTTTTTTGTCTAATTTTTTTTTTGAGTATTTTATTTATAAAAATAAATTAAAAAAATTGAAAATAAAGTTTTGTTTTATAAACAACTTTTTGATAATTCACTTTGCATAAAAAATCAAAAAAAAAAAAAAGAAAAATTATGCATGTAGGGGAACCGAACCTGGGGCTTATAAAACGCTGACTGGCGCACTACCGCTACACCACTGGACACCCGATTGAAGAGCAAATAAAGATTTAATTTATTTATTCACTAAAAAAGTTTGGCACGTCATAACTCGGCACTCGTGCTTATTTGGCAGAAAATAAAAACATTTTTCTTAAGAACCCATGGGTGCTCTATCTACCCACCAAGTTTCATTCGGAAATCCCACGGACACCTGGGGACCTTCCTTTGTTAGCTTGCCAAGGATTGTATTGACAACCGCAACAACACAACGATAAACCGTTGATTTATTTATATGTTCGGAATCTGCAATTTGCCAGTAAGGAGAATTTGTTCCAAAAAATCAGAGAGCTACCAGCAACTTTAAGAATCGCTGCTGCTACTACTTGTAGTCAAAACCATTCAAAAAGTGAAAATATCATAATAAATTTTTGCCTGTTACAGTATGATATATAAAATGAATTACATTTTACTGTAACTGTATATTATTAAAGGTCTATTTACTCTTAATGAGTAAAAGTTGTCAATATGACACAGCAAGCACAAAGAGGCAATTTTAAATTAAATCAGTTTTTTACTTATGTGAAAAATTAAATCTATAATTAATAGGGTTTCCTTTTTAGGCAAATGCCTAAAATTTTTGCGCACCTAATATGCACAGATAAGCACGAAAAACGCGTTTTCCATATGGTTTGGGGTGTCTACGATGACTTTTGTAATGCCTATTTTTGCCTATTTCGGTGTTTTTGTGCCTAATGTGCCTATTTTAAGATTTCGAAAAATTACTTAACAAAAATGCAATAAAAACGAAAAATACACCCCTAAGAAATGACCCAAAAAAATTTGAGAAAATACAACCCTAGAATTGAAATTTTTTTTTCCAAAAATTGGTCCCAAAATTTAATATTTTTCTCTTAAATAAAAATATTCATTCCCTCCAAATATTCAAGCTTGGCATCGAGTGCCCCATTTCAAATTACCGAATGGGGTCCCCTCACCAAGCGGGGTCAGGTCATTGACGTCCGCGACTGATGAAGATAATCTTCCCCGCAAGCAAATTTCAGCGACAGGCATTGATTGAATCGAACATTTTTTGACACTGCTAACAAATTCATTCAAAATTTCAAAATTTTACCTGTCGGCGCCTATCGGCATCGCCGGATCCCCATTTTACCTAGTTTTCTGAAATTTTGACCACAAAAAGCCAAAAAAAAATAGCCCCCCTTTTTGGCAAAAACGGATAAATCCCTATTTTTTCTCTCCTTCGATGATCATGTTGGTCCAAAAGAATTTTGTTCACCATCAAAAATTAGCTTATTTGTTAAAGGAATTTTTTTCTATATAAAATAGAGTTTTGATTAAATTTAAGAAAAGTTTGAAAATTTTTCTTAGGAAAATTTACTCAAAAATTAAAATTTTTCCTTAGAGATTTCTATAAAAAACTCTAATTTCCTCAAAAAATTGGCTCAATATTGTAAATTTTGACATTTTTGGACAAAAAAAAATTATTCAGAAAATTTTTTACAATCACGGATCACGGGAATATTTGTTAGAGAAATTTTTTGTATTTTTTCTCTATATTAAATAGAGTTTGGATTAAATTTAAGAAAACTCGTACTGCCGGTGCTATGTCGTTATTTAAAAACCCATCATTATGATCTGATGAAAATTTATTTATAACTTAGCTCAAAAGCAACTTAATTTTTAATTCGCGCGAAAAAAAGCATTTTCAAAGGCAAAAAAATTCGTCGCTTGGCTTAAAATCGTAAAAATTTGGCAATTTTTGGTGAAAATCTGTTAACAAATTGCACTCAAATTTCCAAAATTTTCTCGGCGGACCCACCTGTTCCAAAATTTTTTGGAAATTTGCTTTAAATGTTATTTTTTTTTATAAAACAATTTACTAATAATTATTTTTTATATTTTCTTCGATTATTTTATCCATAAAAGTTAAGATTTAACGATTGTTAGTGCATGAACAAAATATAAAATTTTGAAAAAATATTATTATTATTATTTAAATAAATTATTAAATTTTTAATTTATTATATATAAAATAGTGAAATTTTATATTATGGAATCTACACCTTTTTCTCTTTGGGTAATTTTTGTTTTATTATTTAATGTTCTTTTTGAATTTTATTTTTGGAAACTCGAGGAACGTTTTAATTTAACAAATAATAGAAATACTCTTCTACTTTATAATAAAAAATTAATAATCTTTTGACATAAATAATTAATGAAAAGAAATATAAAAGCTCATAAATAATATAAGTCAGAAAACCCGGAAAAAAATGGGAAAAATGATGCCAAATATTCAATTAACATTATACTTATATATAAAATATAATTTAACATTTTTAAGGCTGCATTTCGTTATTATTTAATATCTTGGTATTTCTGTCACTTTCTAATTTAAAAATCTTTGATTTATTTTTTTATATTTCATATATTTTTATATTTTCTTATTTTTAATGTTCAAAAGAAACAATTTAAAATTTTGTTTCATCATAAGTTTTTTTATTCAATAATTCAAAAATTTTAAATGAGTTTTTTGCATCTTTAATATTTTCACAATGCACTTTAAATTATTCATTTTCATTCATTAGTGATTGTATTTTTTCGTTTTATGATGGCAATTTTTGAAAATATAATTTTTAATGATTGATCCTTCATTAAAACAACCTTTAGATTAACCTCTTATACTTGAAATTTTAATTTTATGTTACTAAATAAAAATATTTTTGCCGTTCTCATGCATAGCACATTGCCTGAATTTTTTATTATTTTTTTTTAAGTATTCAATAAAATAAATTTATGTCAGGTTTTCAATTCAAATTTTTATGATTTATTATAGATCATGGTATACCATGCAAAAAATATTTAGGATGTGATCACCTTTTTTTTATTTTACTACAATGTTTATATTTTTATTTTATTAATTCTATATAGCTAAATGCTCGAATGAATGCAAAATAACAATTTCTTACAAAAAAAAAACTTATTTAATATTGATTAGATAAATTTTAAATTATGGAACTGAAGAATGAGAATATATAAATAAAAGTTTCTGAAAATTTTTTTCTCTTTTCATTTTAACACCTTTTTATAAATTTTTGAAAATATTGTTAAAGAACTTAAATGACTCTTTAACCCTTTATAAGTTCTCTTTATAATTTTAATTAAACGAAATTATTTATTAATGGCAAAAGGAAGATAGCAAAAAAAAACATATATTATATATCCATTTTTTAATTTCTTTATTTTAAAAATTTATATTCAAAATCCAATAAGCATATTAATATGTATACCATAAAAGCGCCCCATGCAGAAGCTTTGGACCCTACGCTTTTTGCAATTATGTTTTTCATGAAATCGTATGATCTTTTAAAATTTTATTATATATCTAGGTAAATAAATAAATAAATTTTGCTATTTATTCAATATATATTTTTTAATTTATTTAATTAGTTTATATATTCGTTTTTATTAGACTAATAAAATCGAAGAAATATTTTTAATATTTTTCTAATTTATTTTCTCATCTTTAATATTAGTTATAATTGTGTTTAATTTTATTGTAATAATTTCTAGTTATTAATTATTTAAATTATTATTTTTAACAAAATAATATATACTTACGTTCTTGAAAATTTTGAATTTAAATTACATGTGTCGATCGCACTCAAACATTTTCCTAGGTGGTCTTCATTGTTGTCAAAATTGATTAATGATATTGTATTAGTTTTTACAAATCTTTATTTTCCTTTCCTGTTGTAATAAGATAATAAAAATATTTTAAATAATTATTAAAACCTTTCTAACGTAAATTTGTACAAAAGCTAAACAAATCGAAATAATATTCTTTGTAATATCATATTTTAACGGTTTTTACATCATTTATTAAATGTTGAAAATAATAATTAGTTTTTTTGTCAATTTTTCTTTAATCAAATTTTCAATCTGTTGACTATTAATTTCCTTCTAGGATAATTTTTTATTATCTTTATTTTTTATGTAAGATGCGCGATCTTTATATTAGCAACTGTCCAACTGAATAAATTTAGAACGAAGTGGATGTTATTATTAAACTTTAGTTTATGAAGCTTTATTTAATTGATTATTCTATAAATAATTTACCATTATAAAAAAATTTTTTTGATTTAATGATATTGCAAACTAAAAAAATAGTTAAATTTATTTGAACTTTATAATATTTTCCAATTATCAAAACTTATTCAATTATATAATGAACTTTTAATTGAAAGTATTTGAAAATATTTTGCAAAATTTATTAATTTGTCTTAATTTCTCACGAAGCTTCCAGATTTGATTGCTTGATCAATGCTGTTTATTAATCACATATAAGGTTTCTTTATTAAGAAAAAATATTAATTATTTTAAATGATTTTAAAATAAACATAAGTCAAGAAAAAGACAATAACTCACCATAAAAGTAATCAAGTCTGTGAATAAGATCTGTAAACCTAAAAATGTAAAAAAAGCTTATAATGAATTATAATATATTAAATAAAAAATATTAAAAGATAAAAACAACAAAAAGAAAAAATTTAATAATTTTATTTCTTTTCACTATCATCAAATCATATCTCATATCATTTATGAAAGAGTAATGTTTTTTTATAAAATTTATATAAATAAAAAATCCAATTACATAAAAATGTAAAACAATGATAAATTGCCTTTTAGAATCAAAGGTTATTATTTAAAAAAAAATAAATTTTACATAATAAATAATAAAAGTAAAAACAATAATAAAAAAGAATATAGAAGAGAACAATTAATTAAACATAAACTGTAAAAAGGTAATAGGAGATTTAAGCAAACAAACGTTTAATAAATTGTAAATCAACAATTTTCCAGAAAAATAATTATGGGTATATAAAATTTATAAAATAATTTACCAATAGCAGCGAATTTTAAATTAAAAAATATTTCAGTCAAAGTTTAAATGAAGAATTTTTTAATAAAATAACATATAAATTCCGAATATTTATTGATATTGGCAAAAAACAACTTCCACCAATTTAGATGGTCCGGTGTGCGGACAGGTTACATGAAATTGTGATAGAATAAAAGAATTAAACACATACAAATTGTTTATTTAAAATAAATAAAATCTTTTGCATAAAAAATTCTTAAAAGAAAAATTTGTTGATAACAAAATAATAAATCTTTAATAAATTCAAAATCTAAATAGAGTTGTTAAAACAAATTCTTCAATATACAAAAATGTAAACAGAAACAAAAATTAAAAATAATATAAAATAATAAAAATACCAAAAATAAATAAATAATTATTGAATAAACTAGATGATTAAGTAAAAAAGTATTTTAACTAAACTTCGGGTTTTGTTTGCTTTTTTCATGGTTTATCAAATGCTGCTAGAAAATAATTTAAAAATGTTGTAAAAAATAAAATTAATATTTAAAAAATTTTCTCAAATTTTCGTATAAAATTTTAAATTTACTTAAATATTCATTAAATTTAGTAAAAAACAATAATAATACTTTTGGCAGAAGTAAGTTAACCAAATATTTGATGAATAAATCAAGGCTAACTTCTGAAAAATCATTAAAAAAATGTAAAAATAAAAATTGATCAACAGTTTTAAGTGTTCGTAATAAAAAAAAAAGAAATTTGAATTTAAAAGGTAAATAACCACAGCAATAATTATGAAAAAAAAAGCTAATTTAAATTTAAATTTTTACTTAAAAAATATAATTACAGTTGAAAAATTTTAATTATAAGCAGTTAAAGGAAATGGCGTTAAAAGAACAAAGTACGAAAACATGAGATAAAAAGAGAAGCATAAAGAACATATAAGAAATTAACCGTTCCGTTTTCAAATTAAAAAAAAAACAAAAATAGATTAAGCAAATAATAAATGAACTAACATAATATTAATAAATTTTTAAAAAATATAAGGAATATTAAAAATGATAATATTTCAATAAAACAACTAATGAAAACAAACTCGAAAGTTTTATTTTAATAAATCTGAGGTAAAAAAGATAAAATTTCATTTGAATTATCATTCTTAAAAAAACAGCATTAATATATCATCTTTTAAATAATAAATATTATTAAATTCAACTTGATTAAGATAATTCTAAAAAACATTACAATTTTATAATAAAAAATAAATTAATTCATTTTAGTGAATATTAATATCAATTTAATATTAAATTAAAGTAATTTATGTAATAAAAATTTATAGTTTTTTAAATAGTAAAAATGAATCGATAAAAATTAAATACATAAAATCGCATAAAACTTAAGTGCAATTTCTCGAGATGATAAATTAATAGAAGTATCAAGTAACTAGAAATGTATGGGCCCCATTTTAATCATTTAAGAGACCAACAGATTGGCATTGATTTTTGCTGTGCAAAAGTTTCATAAAATGATTTATGGCCGTAGTACACCCCTAAAGATTGGGTTTTTAAAATAAACAATGGTATTTTAGTGGGAGAAAAAGCAAAAAATTTAAACAAAATTTTGAATTTTTTAACCATTTTACAAAATTTTTATTAAATAAAATAAAATTTGCTATGAACTATGCATGTGAAGCTTAGTGTAATGGTTATTGCATCAACATGACATTACTTTCTCTCATGAATTCGATGCCGGTTGACTTTTTTTTTTATAATTTACTTTTTTTTTTAATTTTAAAATTTGCCTGCCGATGCCTATCGGCATCCCCATGTCCAAAAATTCGTAAAAATTTTTCTCGGCGGCGCTAGGTTTTTTGTACATATTTCGGGTTTTATCTTACATATTTATGTACATATTTTGACCACTTTTTGTACATATTTTTGGCAGCCTTATGCATAATCAATAAAAAGCCTTACAAATTTGAAAAGTTAATTATATAAAAAAAAATTACAAATTAAAAGTTATCATTAATTTCATCTATTTTATTCCTGTTTTTTATTTAATGCGTTTGAGTCATCAAATTTTTAAGAAATTTATAAAATATTATTATTTATTTTATGATAAAAAAGAAGAGGAAACAAGAATTAATTAGATCAGTTTTTTTAATTCTAAATTAAATATGAAAATCAAAAAATCAATGAGAATATGAAAAGAGTTTTGGACAACAAAAAAACCTCAAAAAATAACTGACAAAATTGTTAAAATATAGCTAAAAAAATATTAATTGATTATTATCAATTTATAATGTAATGTTTAAATAATTGTTTATTGTAGTGAATATAAAAAACGATTAACATTTTAGCCGGAAGTTGCTACGGAAACACAAGCACCGACAAGAAAAAATAAATTGGAGGAATTTAAAATAAATTGAATAAATTTTTAAAGCATTTTATTAAAATTAAAAAAAAACCTATTATAAATACAAGAAACAAATACACTTTTCCTTTTGACATTGTGGTAAAATTTCATGCTATTTGCCAAAAAAGAATCCTTTATTAATAATAATCTAAGTTTTTTATAATACTATTTAATTTTGAGATTAATTAAAATTTAGCAAATTTAATTAAATGGAAAATAACAGCCAAAAACATTTAACATTTGTAACGAAAAAAGAAATGAATAACTTGACAATGAACTAAAATTATGTATTTGATAAATTTATAGTTTGACAAAAAAATAATTCTCAGTAATTGAATAAATTCAATTAATAAAAATGAAAAAATGAAATATATTTAAGATAAAACACATCCGGACACCATTGATGCCGTTTCGTAGAGCTCATCGAGCTGTACAAAAAAGCCGCTGGTACCGGCAAGCTTAGCTAAATTTGTTCTTAACCGGGCCGGTCCGGGTTACGGATCAGGCACTTTTGGTGCCCGAAAGTGGTGCGATAGGCTTCCGGAAAATGACCAATCAATCACTGATTTTGTGGATCGCCCACACTGAGTTTTTTTGTGAAACGACTCACCACGGAATTGTTATTTGCTGATAATTTAATTTAATCATATTAAAACTTTTAGAAAAAAAAATTAAAGTTTACGTATTAATTTTATTTTCTTTACTTGTAAAATTAAATTATTTTGGCATTTTTATTTTTTAAATGTTTTTTGACCTTTTAAAAAATTTTCTCATTGTTTATTGGCTTAATGAGAATTAAATAATTTCTTTCTAATCCAGCCTCATGCCGTCAACTGCACAACCACAATAAAGTATCACCAACTCATCATTTTAAATATATTAAATGTTTTTTCTTAATAAAATTATATTGAATAAATTATTTGAATAATTATGTCTTTTAAACTGATTCTATTTTTTTAATATGAAATAATAAAGTTAATTGAACTGTGTCGCGCCATGCTTGAGAGTTATCTTAAACAAAATTAATTTAATATTTTTCAATAGTGATTAATATATTTTTGGTTTTCTTTTTATACTTTAATTTTAATTTAATATTTTATTTTATTAAATTTTTGTTACAATAAGTTTTATTTTTATTATCACATCGGGATCAGGGATCAATGGCCAAATCAAATATCTCCCGCTTTCATTTTTTATTTGATTATTCGTACCAAAAAAGATTTTTCCTCATATTGATAATATTTTATTTGTCTATTAAAAGCATCATTCAGTAAAATAATTATTTATATGAAATTTTTTTTAAATAATTCCTTAAAAGAATTTTGGCCTCTCATTAAGTGAATAGATGTTTTAATTCGTATAAAGTAATTTTAATGGATTTTATATTTTAAATAATATTATGATTTTGTATTTAATTTAAAAAAATGTTATGGTTTTTTTATTAATTGGGTTTAATGAAATTGCTTTGAACCTCTGTTAAATAATACTAAAATATTAATATAAAATTAAATGAAATATTTATTTTATAGTAATTTTTCATTTTTTCATAGAGAGATTATCAATATTTGCTCATAATTATATAATTTTGTTAGCGTAAATTTAAAGTTAAATTCTTTAATTTTATTATGTAAAGCTTTAGAATAAATAATTTTTAAAAATTCATAATAAAATTAAATTTCAAATAAATTTTATGTTGATAAGCGAAAGTAAAAAAGAAAAAAAATTTTTCCTCTTATGCAAAATGCTAATAACAATTTATTTTAATAATCTACATAATTAAATGCAAATAAATTTAAACATAAAAAAGGCAACATAAATATATTATAAAATATAATGATAAAAAAAAGGATTTTTCCATTAAATATCCGCGCCTTATTTATAAAAATAAAAAAGTATAATTATTTTATTCTCTAAATTTATAAAGCTAAAACGGAACTGATTTTTTCCTACTTATTTATTATAATAGTTAAAGTAGCGAATAAAATTATAAAAATATATTTTAGTTATAAGCCGAAATATAACTCAGTCAAAAATTAATAAAATCTAGATCATATAAACTAAAAATTTGTAGTAATTGGTATTTGCATTAAACAAGTATGCAAATTTTTTATTCTATAAATAAGTTGAAAATCAATGACTTATAAAACTGCTCTATTATAATTCCAAATTCAGAACATATATTTATTGATAAATCAGGCATTATACTAAGTATATTTGTAAGAAATTTTTTTTAATTATTGAAATTATCAAGGCCGCTGTAAATTATGTATCAATTAATCAAATCTTTTATGAAAAAAGATAAAACCAAAACAATTTTATTAAATTTAATTAATGATACATAAAACCTTTAAAAATTAAATATTATCTACAATTAAATAAGGCAAATAAAAATTAAACCAAAATTTTTTAACAAAAAAATCATTTGAATGTCTTTTTTATAATTTGATAATGAAAATGAAGATAAATTTATATATATTTGATATATAACTAAATTTATCAAGTAGATAAAATTAGTCATAGTTGGTGTTATATATCTCAAATTTAAAAATAAGCAATAAATGATAATTTTATTTAAAAAAAAGAAGTGTTAATTTGATTTGTTTAACAAGCTATCTGTGCCATCGTTTTAATTAAATAGTTAATATATTTTTCTTTATAATGTGATTTTAGTAAGCTGTCCTAAACATTTATAAAATTATGAAAAAAAATTCAATTAATATAAGTGACTATATCTTATTTTGGACCCTCCAAAGCCTTATGAATTTTAAAAAGACTTTTTTTTAAATATTTTTTCTCGCATTAGTTTGTATATTTATAAAACCATTAAAAATGACATTTATAAAAAGAAAAAAAATTACATGTATATTAAAAGGACAAATTCGGCGGAATGTTTCAGTTGAGAATGTAGTGTTTTAATATGAATAAGGTTTATTATTTTTACATTTAATTAATGATAAATTGTTGTCTAAAATTTTATTATATAAATAAAACTTGTTGAATTTAAATTGAATATTTGTTAAAATTTGCTCTGACACACACACACACACACACACACACTCTCTATCACTATGCCAATTTTCGTAGAATTAAGAAATTAATTCTTTTCTATTTTATTGTTACTTACGCCAATTATTTTGGACGCTTATAAATTTGCTTATTTATTTTAACAAAATGCGGTTATATAAAGTGAAGTTAATATTTTTTAATAAATAAAGTTTGTTTTAATTAAATTATTTTTAATAAGTTTTCTCAATTTGTTATCATCCAACCATTTTATTTATTAGAAAATTTTGAATTTTTTCTTTGAAAATTGTACATTTATTATTATTTATGCTTTAGTATGATAATTAATTTTCTATCTTAAAAATTTTCTTTGCAAAAAATGATGGTTTTTTTTTCTAAATATAATTATGCGATAGTAGAGAAAGACAAAACAACTTTTTCTTAAGAAAAATATTGTTTCATCGGAGATCAACATTTAGGTTGTTATTTAATTATTAACAATGTTCATTTTGCCCGTACTGGGTCGTTTCCTAAAAACCGCCAAGTGGTAGGAAAACAAAAAATGTAAGACATAAAAATTCGTATCTTGGCCCAATTTCAACCAAATTAATAATTCTTGGTATCAATCAATAGCTTTAAGTGTTGTCTATCAGAATATTAATTTAGAAAATTTTTAGATGAAATTATAAAAAAGTTATGGTCCAGAATTTTCAACAAAATAAGAAATCATATATAAACATTAATAAAAAAATAATAAAGAAGAAAATAAACATAATTAATTGTTATTCCGTAACAGTTATTTGCCAACTTTAACATATAAATTACAAAATATTATTTTAATTATTTTTCGGAGAAAAGAAATTATAAATATAATGTACAATGAAAAAAAGAGATTAAAGGAATTACTAATTTATAAATTAGAAATTAAAATAAATGATCTTTTAAAATTTTAAATGAAATATTTTACTACCGAGAGAAACTTAAAAAAAGCAAACTGAGATCATTCGATAAAAAAAATCAAATACTAAAATTATAAAAAATGATAAAAAAATTATTAAATAAAGGATATTAATACTTGAAATATTTAAGTTTAGTTTGGACAACAACGGGACAATTAATTTGAAATCAAATTATGTTTCAAAAACTTCTTAAGACAAATAGTCTGACTCTTATTTCCTCTCTCTCTTCCACTTTAGTTAAAGATTTTAATACGATTCCATCCGGTCCTATGCTTTGTCAAACTCGCGTTCAACCAATGACGTGGTCCCTTCCCAAATTTCCACGATGCCCCAGGATCTCAATTGACACAAGCAAACCACTAACTAAACAAAGACGCACCATCTATTTTCCTAATTCACTTGAATTTTCTACCAAGGCCTGGGCCTGTCGCAGAATTGTCAAAAGTATTCAGAAATATACTACAATCAGTGGTGTCTCTGTAGAACAACATCTTGACTCTGAACAAATAGTGATGAGTTATGATGAGTGTCTACAAATGGCAAACAATAAGCACTGCAGCTTAGGATATCTCAAAAATGATTCAGGATTGTGGCACACAGATAGGAAAATTGACCAGACACCCCGTCCTTGGTTATTAGGCTCTTTTTCCTGGAAGAAAGTCAAGAGTGAGAATTGCTTTGCCTTTGAAACTGAAGTATATTCGCACATTGGTGCCACTTCAATTATAACTCCTGCGGGAACCGCTTAAGCTTGTTCGTATGAAAAAGGAAACTGTGTCCTCTCTGACAAAACTGTCTTAGTCTGGGTCCCTCAAAAGGACAAAATGTGTAAATACAGTCCCATCGGAGTCATGGATGGACATAATCTTGGAAATGTATGGCTTTCCACTTTAGGCGACTTGGGTCTAACCAGCTCAATTGTTAGAAATATTTCAGATTGCGGTCGAAATCTTACTCTTTCTGACCAAGGACCAGCTTTTACAATTAACTC